>CM031868.1:20158166-20177136 GCA_018697195.1 Certhia americana | reverse complement strand
CCCTCCCAGCCCTGCAGGTCCCTGTGTGTCCCCTCCCAGCCCTGCAGCCCTGGGGCACAGCCCAGCCAGCCTCTCCCCTCCATCCCAGCCCTGTGAGGAGCTGCTCTGGCTCCCTGCAGGATTTCCTGGCTCCCTGCAGGATTTCCTGGCTCCCTGCAGGATTTCCTGGCTCCTCCACACAAACAGATCCAGAGTGGGATCTCTGGTGGTGGGGGCTGCTCTTGCAGGGATATTTCCCCCCCAGCAATAACAGCCATGCCACCTCTGGGTAATGAATTATAAACTGCAAGCACAAAATGATCTCTAATGATGAAGCTGGAGTGTTCCCACGTTTCCCAATCCATTTTTTTTTTCTCAGAGAAGTGCCACAGCATTTCAGCCTGCTCCCAGGTAATGGCATTGCTGTGTGTCAGGGCAAGCAGAGACTTGTCACCTCTCCAAGGAGGACAAATCCAGAGAGCAGCAAGGACAGGGTCAGACATCTCCGTGGGAGGGGAGGGGAGGGAGGAGAAGAAATCTTTGAGGGATAATTTGGGAAGGAAACACGTTTCCTAGTTTTTCCACCCAAGAGGAGACCAGCATTTACAGCATGACAAAATCCTTCCAGGAGTCCAGTGCCAGGCTTCCAAAAGCTTTGCAACAGTTCAGGGACGTGGAACAAGGCTCACAGAGTAAGGGTCAAAATAGGGTTGAAGAGCTGACCCCCAGAGGACCCTTCTCCATCCCTCCAATCAGATCTGCAGGTGCCAGCTGAGCTGACTCTGATATCAAAGCAGGTTTTTGTTAGGTCCCACCTGGCTTTCCAATCACTCCTCCCTTGCTGCAGCACATTTTCCTTGCTCCAGGTTCGTGCCCAAGGTCGTTGCTGGGAGCTCACAGTGACCACTGTTCTTCTGGCACTCAAACTGGGCACACTCAGCAAAGCTGGGAATTGTTGAAATAGGTTCTGTCCCCAACCCTGGGACAGGGAAATGAAAAGTAGAAGCAGAACTCTATAATTCCTCGGTCTTTTCTAGTCGTTCTCATAATCCCCATCTCCTTCACACTGGAGTAATGTTCTCAATGTACTCGGCTGAGCCTTAATGACCCTCTCTCAAATGAGTACTAAAAATGCAATATAGTTCAATAAAACCACTCTTGCAGCCTGGCAATGCCCACCCTCTGCACTGCCCAGGCGTGAGCCACTCCATTTCATGGAGCTCTGCCACCAGAGGCTGTAAAAGGCACAGGAGTTAGGAGCCAGCTCTGGGAAGGCAGTCCAGGATTCATGCCAGCAGTGGGTTATCTCATGGAAAATCTCATGGAAAATCTCATGTGAGATCCCAGAGAGACACCAGCACTCAGTGGGGACTCTGGGGACAGGGGCTGAGAGAGGGACCTTGGCCAGGGACACTCAGCCCCACCCCAGGCCAGGCTGGACAGGGCTGGGAGCAGCCTGGGACAGTGGGAGGTGTCCCTGTCCAGGGCAGGGGTGGCACTGGATGGGATTGAAGGTGTCTCCCAGCCCCACTCCCTGGCCACACGTTCACTTGTCCCAGGAACCCCAAGAGAGATGGAATATGGAAATTCCTGTGTGATCTCAGCACAAAACTCTTCACTGATTTCCTTCTAAAGAGCCTTTTCAATGAACAGCCCATTAAAGACAAACTGATTCTCTTCATTTGATGCTGGATGAGAGAGACCTTGCCAATATCTGCAGTGCCCAAAGTGTTTAACTGAATGGGGATTGCAGGAGTCATCCCTCCAGGAAAGCCCACACTGCCCTAAAAGCTTCCCAAAACATCCTCAGTCTTTAAAGCCCCCATTTCCTTGGAGTCCTGATTTTATGAACTGGGCATCCAGGCCCGTGACACTGTAGGAGAAGCTGCACTGTGCTACACCAAGAGTAAATCCAAGGAAATTCACTTTACAGCCAGAACTTCGAAGAGTCAAAATATTAATGCACCAGAAATGAGAGAAACCAGAAATCACAGCCTCAAATCAATCAATCCAATCAATCAATATTTAAACAATTTTTATGCCACAAAGAAGTTTTATCACTATTTTGTTTTTTTTTTTTGGCAGAATTTTGATAGGGTGAGGCAGCACCAGGAAATCTGGGATTCACGAGACCAAAGAGAGAGGCCAGAGAAGGGATAAGGAAGAATTAAAATGCTGAATGTGCCCCTTTCCCTTCCTGTGGGGCACTCCTCATATTAGTCTGAGCTGAAGTGAATTTCCTTTTGTTATTTGCAGCTGAAATCTCCCCCTGTCCCCCCTGCAGGTACCTGCAGTGTGTGTTATCCCAGGGGAATCAGCATCCCCTGGGAACTGGGGAGATCAGGAGCTCCTCCCCAGAGCTGCCAGCCTCCCTGTGCCAGTGATGATCCTGCTTTTTTGGAGTTTTGCCTTGCTCTGGACACGCCTGGGCTGCAGGATGAGGCTCCCCCACTGAAATCTCCCCCATCCCATCAGGCCTGGCCTTGGGAGCTGCAGCTCTTCCCATCTGGAATGAGTGATAAGGGCCAACAGATTTTCTCTTAAAAAAAGAGCCTGGCTTGTATGGAGGAATTGAAATGATGTTCTGAGTATTCCACAAATGAAAAGTAATTAAATCAATGTAACTTCTAAGGAAACAGATGTTAACTGTTGTTTCACATAAGACATCCACTTCCTTTATCTTTAATTCATTCTGTGGTCGGGAAAGATGACCAAAGTTATCTTTACTTTACAAAATCTACTGCCACGTGAGTGAGGGAAATTAACACTTTGATTAACACTTTGAATATTTGAAATTAATTTCAAAGCTTCCTCTCAGTTGCCAAGGTTTGTATCAATCATTTCTCCCAATATCATGGCATATTGTGAGAACTTGGTTAGACAGATTCCAAAATAAAGAGTGAAGAGACAGCTCAACCACCACAGATCCAATTCCTCTCTGGCGTTCCAAGCCTACCTACTCAGGGACTTTGCCCTGCAGAGGAGCTGCTTTGCTACCACCTCTATTTTAACAGAAAACGTGGCATTTTTGATGTAAAGTTCTCTTTTTATCGGGGCTCACCCACAGAACAGCTCATTCCAGGGCTGGGATCTGGGGCTGGGACACCCCCAGAGCTCTGCCAAACCCTGGCTGCTCAGGAACTCTGCCAGCTCAGGGAATCATGGAATGGTTTAGGCTGGAAAAGCCCTCTGAGATGAGAATCTGACCCTTCCCCAGCACTGCTCTGTGTCCCCAGGTGCTGCAAACCCTTCCAGGGATGGGCACTCCATCACCAACCCCTCCAAAGCCTCAGCACCCTTACCATGAGGAATTGTCCCCAATATCCCTCCTGAGCCTGCCCAGCCTCTGTTCCCTCTGCTCCTGTCCCTGTTCCCTGGAAGAAGATCCCAAATCCCTCCCTGGCTGTCCCCTCCTGGCAGTGCAGAGTCACAAGGGCCCCCCTGAGCCCCCTTTTCTCCAGGCTGAGCCCCTCTCCAGCTCCCCCAGCCCCTCCTGGGGCTCCATCCCTGTCCCACCCCTCGGAGCTGTGTCCAACACTCTGGGCAGGGAGCAGACCCTGCATCCACAGGGGAGCTCTCCTGGAAAAGCAGCTCCATTTACAAGTCATGAAGTTGACTTCTGCCCTTCCGGCTGCCTCTCTCAGAGCAATGTTCCCTGCATAATAAAATAAAGGATAAAAGCAGAATAGCCACAAAATCCCAGCCAAGGCTTGTTGAAGCCACTCGCTTTCAGTTGTTCTGCAAACTCCTTATTTTGGGGAAATAAATGTTTTTAATTAAGTTGACTGCACAGCTGCTGAGGCAAGAGCTGTCAGAGCTCTGGAGCAGTCCCTGCACATCCACCCCGAGAGCTGCACCTGATGGTGATAAAGCAATTTGTTGAGTCATGCTCTTTTCCTTCTCTCCAATCTTGATTCCCCAGACAGCGTCAGTTCTCCGTTTGTTAATCCAGAGTTAATTTTTAAATCACAAACCATCGTGGCTTTAAAGATAAGCTTTTAAAGCGCCCTCCTACACAGTCTCTCTTGCCATCTCCCGGGATATTGCTGATAACGAGCAGGAATCTGACACCTCAAATATTAATGAAGGAGCTGCTGCTGGAAACTGGAGAGTTGGAGGCCAGGTGATGATGGTGTGGAGATGGGATAGGAGCTGGGGAGGAATAAAGAGAAGGGAAGGAAGGCAGCAGCAGGCCAGTGTCAGGTCAGGAGAACTGGGAAAAGGCTAATTCCCAAAGGCAGGGAGAGGGAAGGAACCCCATGGCACAGGGGAGGACAGGTCCCCACGTCCCTCCATTCTGGGAACACAGAAAATGCAGAAAACCCTCCCCAATCTGTTGGTTTCTGTCAGCTGGAGAGTCCTTGGGGCTCACAATGGACTGCACGGAACCTTCAGCAGCAGAAGAAACCCCAAGCACTCCTGAAATTCTCTGACAAACCTCCCTGAGCCACTGAGCTGCTCTGGTTTCCAGGGAAACACCCCTGGGATGGGAATTCTCATTCCCCAAATTCAGGCTGGAAGCTGCTGGCCCCTGGAGCCCCGGGGCTGTCCCAAAAACACCCAGGGATGTGTGGGGGAGACACTGGGGCCACCCCACACCTGCACTGGGGCAGCACCCCTGGAATTCCCAAAGGACAGCACAGCCCTCCACACAAATCAGGAGAATCCTGATTTTCTGTGTTCTCAAAGATGCCAAGACATGGAGGAGCTCTGCTCCCTCCGAGCATCTCAGTAAAGATTTTAAACATCAACTTGATTCCTGTAACACTGGGAGAAGAGTCCTATTAAAACTAAAGTGACTTTGATGATAAATTTTAATTAGTACTAGCCACAAAATGCTAAAATAATCTCATGAGGGAGGCGAATTCCAGCTGAAACAGCAGAACATGTAAATCCTCTGCCTGATTTACAGATTTTGGAAGCGAATCTGGAGCAGTTCCCTCAGCCTTTCATGCAATATTTTTTATTTTTTCTCCAGAAAAGTTACACTGCCAAGGAGACATCTCTTTTTTTGGGTAGATCCTTGTTAATTACTAGCAGGGAACATTCCTACTAATTGAGCAGCCAGCCAACACACCAACTTAGAGATGCACAGTTTGCTGCAATCTGAGTTACAGCACGTGAGAACAAAGGGATTCTTCCTTAAAAAGAAATAAAAGCATTTCACCAATGGTTGAAAGAGAAATGGAAACACTTTTTACCTACCAAAAAATGGAGTTCACTGCTGTGTGTTTCCCCTGCCACAGCTGAAGGCATCACTAACACCTAAAACAGAGCAGAGAGCTGCACTTGCACATTAAATGTCTAAAGACAGGTGCAGAGACAGGGCAGGGTACATCATCTCCTCACAGAACACGCTCCAGAGCAGGCACAGAGCTTCAGCCCAAAGGTAAATCCCCTTTCCACACCAAATAATTCAATGTGGGACAAACATTGACTGGGGAGGAAGGGACCAGACCCCTCGGGGCAGCTGGGGATGGGACACTCAGGGCTGAGTCCTCACAGACATCAGGGACTCTTCCCCGAGAGAAGATGCAGGAACAAAACCGAGGGGAAATTCAGAAGTAGGAGGAGCAAAATGAGAAAATCTCTTTCAGCACAGCTCCAATCCCACTGCCTGCAGGTCCCCAGGGGCGCTGAAATGCTGCCTGGTTGTACCTGCCCTGAGCAAACCCCTCACACTGCTCCGTGGGCTCAACAAACCCCCCCCAAAACAGCTCTGGGATGGGTCTGAGAGTCCCTCACACAGCCAGAGTGCCAAAGCAGGGGATGCAGTGTCTGCTTCAAAACAGCAGATTGACTGATCTGCCTGGTTTGCTCAAGCAGACACTCAGAACAGCCTGAAAATCCTACTAAAAGTGGGTAGGGAAAGAAACTAAACTCAGGAGGAAAGGTAAACCAGAGAGGGGGAAATAAGCAGAGAGAAAAGCTAAACCAGAAAGGAAAAAAAGAGAAACTGAGGGAGAGAGTGACGTCCAGGGGCACAAATACACAAACAAGACTTGCCTGAGGCTGGGCTGGAACTCTGCTCTGAAGTTGGACAGGCAAACCAAGGTCCTGATCAATAGTTTTTGAGACAGATTATATCTCATTAGAATCTCCTGCTTCATTTGCTGCTTTTTATAGCATCCCTCCCAGCACACAGATCTGCCTTCGGTGGGAATGATGCCCAAAGAACTTTCCCAGGACCACGCTGGATGCAGGGAGGTGCTGCTGCAGCAGAACAGGGTAGATCCTGCCCTCTCCATCCCCTCTGTGCCTCAAGGAGTCCTGGGCTCCCTGGGGCTGGGGGGAGCAGCAATTTGGGAATTGCAATTCCCAAATAACAGCACTCAGAGCCATCCCCTCTCACGCAGGAGCTCTCTCTCACAGCCTTCTGCTGCCTGCCAGCTCTAAGCAGCTCCAGGAGGAGCTCCTGGTGATGGATTTCCACCAGAACCATCTCCCAACGCCATAAATCTTCAGGAGGAGCTGCCTGGACCCCGCCTGCCACCCCTCTCTGTGCTCTGCTCTCCCCCAGTGGAGCTAAGCTGACTTCTGGAAGTGTTTCCAGGAGCCACCTGCTCTGGCAGGAGCAGGCTGTGCAGAAAGCAGTGTGGGATGCCAGCACTCACGGGGCTCAGACTGTGCTACGCTGAAAAATCCAGGAATTTCTGACAATTCCTTTATTGTTTCCACCCTGTTCTTAGCTGCTCTCCCTCCCAGCAGCTCCTTTTACCCAGAATTAGGTCTCCCATGAGGTGAGCTGCCCTGCCCTCCTCTCCTGAGACTGCAGACCCAGCCTGTCCCTGCTGCAGGGCACTCACAGCCCATCATGTCTCCAGTCTCTAGATTGGTTTCAGAAAAGGCAGAACATTTCCCAAAGGCTGCAGAGGTTTTCTAAGCCCAGCCATCGAGGAAAATGAAAGATAATTCAGAAAAATCACACTGAATTTCCCGTAAATTATCAGCATTATGGCGGTTACCCATTTTCATGTACTTTTACACATCCATTTGTTTCAGGTGAATTGGCAGCTGGGCTTTTCACCACCATCATTTGATGGAGAGTCTGGAGGAGAGGTGAGGAGAGCAGAGTGCTGAGCAGTGCCTCAGGAACCTTTTTGGGATGAATTCCAGAGCGTGTACCTGTGATGTTCTCACTCAAAGCCTCTTGTATTTTCTGTTGATTTTTCTTTGGCAATGTCACTTTTAATAATGGGTCCAGAACCAGGCTGACCTACATAATCCTTCTTGTACAGAAGCACACGCTGCCTCCCACTATTTCTGGAGAACATAAATGGAAATGTCTATGGCTCGCTTGGTTATCGTGTCCCTCCAGAGCTATAAAAATCAAACTGGAACAAATGTCCCAGACTTGTCCAAATCACCAGATCTGTTCTTTTTCTCAACAGAAGGGCCCAGCAAAGCAAAAGAGTCTGATTATTTCATAGCAAGGCATACATCTTCCTGCTCTACAGTCGGATGGCACTAGGGAACTCCAGTGCCCAGAGTCAGCCAGAGCTGGAACTTCTCCCTCTCTCTCTGTCCATCTTTACCAATTTAGCAGAAGAGCCCAACTTGGGATAGGATAGCTTCAAGCCTTTTCCCTATCATTCTGTGACCCTTTAATTGTCCTGAATCAACCCTGTCACTAGACAGACCTCTTGGTTTCCTTTCTGGCTGTCTCACTTTCCTTTCCCTGGGATCCAACAGCACCTGCACACAGCCACTGCTCCCAGGTCCAGGCCTGAAAGCAGCAGGTCGTGAATAAAACCCCCTTGGGTTATTTGGCTGCATCACATCTGATTTCAAAGACACAAAAGCTGCACACGCAGCCCCTCTGGCAGTGCCAGAACACTCTTTGTCAAACAGGCATTTCCACAGCTTCATCCTGCAGCATCCTGCCCCAGCCCGCACTGCCACAGGGAGAGGGATCCATCCCGCTGATGAAAGGTAATTTACAGAACATCACATTGAATTTCCTGTAAATTATCAGCATTATGGCAGGCCCAGGTGGGGCTGTGGCCAGAGCTGGATCTGCAGAGCCCGGGCAGATGGGATCCTGCAGCCCTGACCCTACAGATGGGATCCTGCAGCCCTGACCCTGCAGATGGGATCCTTCAGCCATACAAATGGGATCCTTCAGCCATACAAATGGGATCCTGCAGCCCTGCAGGGCAGCAGTGCCCTGCTAAGCAATGTTCCATCTGCAGGTGTGGGGCCAGCCTGTCACGGAGCCCTCCCCAGCTCCTGCAGGTTGTCCAGAGCCACCCCCTGTGCCCCTGCCCAGCCCAGCAGCATCCCCCAGCTCAGCCCAGCTCAGCCTCACCTGCACAGGTGAGAGGGTGAGCCCAGCTCCCCTGACAGCCTCAGGAACAGCCCTGCTTTAGGATGGGGCAAAGCAGAGCAGGAGCAGCAAGGAGACCCGTCAGGAAGGAGGTCGTGTCCCCAGGGATGAACCAGGGGGTGTCCCCAAAACCTGCTCCAGTCCCTTTCTCTGTGCACACCCAGCCCCAGAGCAGAGATTCAATGTCAGAGATAAAGCCTGGGCTGACAAACACGGGATGGAAATGAGCTCCCAGCACTGCCGCTGTCCAAGGTGCTGACACTCGGCCCGTGACATTTTGGAGCTTTTATCTTTCTGTAGGCATTAAGGTTGTTCTCCAGCAAACCAAACCCCACAAACCGGCCTTGCAACCGGAAATGTAAAACACAACAGCAAAACGAATCCTAATAAAGAAATTACTGAAGAGCTTAAAATCTATTCTGCACCTACCCCGACCTGCTGCAAACCCTGGGGCTGTGGAAATCAATGGATTGGGAGCAAAAACTGGCAGCAGAGAGCACAGCACAGGTGAGCAGAGCCAGAGCATTGGGAGAACGGGAGAAAAGTGTCACTGCCATCAGCCAGTGCTGCTGCTGGGGAGGAGAGCAGCCAAAGGGGTAAAACCATCCAAAACCAAACATGGCAAAGCAACGGGCACCCCATCACTGTGCTGCCAGTTGAATCCACCCCCAGTCACCTCACCTTGGCACTCCCCAGCCTTCCTCCTAATACCAACAGAGAAAACATTTCCCCCGCCAGTAATCTTGTTTATTCTAATAAAGAGTCACTGACTAAAACAAAATCCAGAGAATTGACTGTTGACTCACAACTGAAGAGAAATTCCCATAGGCAAATCTTTTTAGCATTCCAAAAGCATGACTAATTCAATTAACACCAGCCAGAAGAAGATTATGTAAAGCTATGAAGTTATACATCTATATATGTATAGACTAAATAACAATTACGTGTTAAGGAGCACAGGTAAGAGCTGGATGGTTTGCATTTTGTATTTCAAATTCTGGTACAAACATCTTCATTGCCAGTTTGACTGCAGGAGGCATTTACGAAATTTCAGACTTATGTGAAAATAAAGTTTTAGAGTTGTGTGGCTTAATTACCTTTTCTTTATTCAAATCATTACTGGATGTTGTTATGGCGGAGTTGTCTTTGTCCAGCAGTGACTGGACATGTGCCAAACCACCCCCCAGCCTTCTTTTTCTCTTCTGCTGATTCAAAATCTCCATAAATCTCATGAAAAAGGGAAAAAAAAAAAAACAAAAAAACAAAACAAAACAGAAAAGCAAGGAAGTGGAAAGGAGCTTGTCTTGTGGATCACTCATGCAAGGAGAGAATTCAGGATTGCCCTTGAAAGGCTTTTCTGAAGACTTTACAAACCCAGAGCACAATTAAACTACGAGCCTGAAAGTTCTTGTGCCAGAAAACAACTTCTTGCATTTTTCTTTGACTCCAAAACCAGAGGTTAATGAACTCAACCAAGCAACGAAATGAATGTGGATTTTGGGCTCGGGCAGTGCTGCTGCTCCAGAACCAGGGCCCACCCTGGCACACTGAGCACCACAGCTGACGTGACTTTCCCTGACTGGATCAATCTAAGAACATGAAAGGTTTTCAGAACAAATCCCACCTCTTCTTTCCTGGAAAAATCTCCTAAACCTCCTGCCTTGAGTCTTCCAGCAGGCTCAATCAGAATTCCAGACCAGCCAGAGCAAAGCTAAACTTTGGTAAGCTGCAGCTCCACACTGATGTCATTTTTTGCCTGAAAAACGAACTTACAGGGAGAACGATGTACTTTTTGTAAAGGTGCGAATTAGAACTAACTGAGATTTAAATCCCCAAATAAAATGTTGGTTCAGCAGCCAGCTGGGTGGATCCTGGAGTGCAGGGCCAGGAGCAGCACGTGTGGCAGGGCAGGGACGTGCAGAGCTGTGAGCTGAGCTCCTGCACACAGCCCCAGGCACAGCCAGCCCTGCAGCATCAGCCCCACACCCCAGGGCACCCCCAGAACCTGCACCTGCAGCAAATGTGCATCGCTCTCATGCTGTCCTCAAGGAAGGTGGTGAAAAACTTCCCTGCCAGCTTCTGAGCTCAGTCAGCTTGGGAATACTGCCCACGGATAGAGCCCTGGGCTGACCCAAACCCTGCACAGCTGCAGAGGGGCTCTGACCCTTCCCAGGGTGTGTGACCCAGGGATGCTCTAACAACACCCACCACGTCAGCTTGGGCAGAAACGACTAGGGGCTGGGGGAGCTGCCCTTCTTTAAAAGCCATTTTCAATTCTAATTTAACATATTTTTAATTCTTATTTAAGATCTGTTGCCAGCAGCCTGCCAGGCCCGGGCTGAGCCAGCAGGGTGGGCAGCACGGAGCAGGGCCACGGGGCTGTCACCCTGCCACAGCAGCAGCACATTCCTGCTGTCACACACTTCCTGACTCAGCAGCTCCTGCCTAAGCATTTCCTAATCCCAGCAAATTGGTTTTGGCAGCAGAACAACCCCCAGCTCCTCTCTGGGCTGCCCAGGGCAGGGGGAGTCCCCGTCCCTGCAGGGATTTCACAGCCACACAGGGGAGGTGGCACCTGGGGACACGGGGGAATTGCTGGATGGGCTTTTCCAGCTTCAAGGATTCTCATTATTCCCACAGAAAAAAAAATCTGTTTGGGCTGTTGGCAACTGCAAGTTCAGGATCACAACAGCAGCCACTGCTCTCCCCTGCCAGCCTCCTTCCCAAGGGGACATGTGACACGGGCCAGATGTGGCACAGGATGGCACAGCACATGCCTGTCCCTCCCTGCCAGCTGCAGGGACAACAACCCTGCTCCAGACTCCTTCCTGGGGCACACCTGGACAATAACCCTGCTCCAATAACCCCTGCTCAGATCCTTCTGGGGCACACACCTGGACAATAAACCCTGCTCCTCCTAGGACACCACACTGGCACGTGATGCCATGAATCCAGGAGAGTTTTTTGGGAACTTGGATGAGCAGGGATCAGCTGAGATCACAGAATGGATCTTGGAGGAGACCTGCTCCTTTCCCTGGCTCAAAGCTCCTCCAGTTCCACCTGGACAGGGCCAGCTCCAGCAGAGCAGGCTGCTCAGGTGCTGCTGTTTCAGACAGCATATGCTATAAAGATCTCCCCACCAATATAAACAATACAGACAGAGATCTCTGCACTGCTGAGAGCACCCAGGTCACCCCGTGGAAGTGGCTGTGTCACCTCAGCCCAGCCAGGGCTCCTTTGCTGGGCTCAGCCACAGCACAGGTGAGCTGCCAGAGCTTTTTTAAAATCCCATCCTGGAGGGAATCTCTCCCACAGCCCCCTGCAGAGGGGGAACAGCAATCTGTACAGCTCGTGGAAGTGTTGGAGCCCTTATGGAACAGGCAGCAAGGAAAGATCCCAGGAAAAGAATGTTCTGTGTCCTTTGAGATGTGCAACTTCCCTGCACGAGGATGCACAGCAGAGTCCCTGCCAGGGCTGGGAGGTGCTGCAGGGAGAGCTGGGGCTGTGCTGGCAGGGCTGCCCTTTGGCTGGCTCCTTTTCAGCAGCACCGTGCCCTCTGTCTTCCCAATGCCTGTTTGATTTGGTTTGGAGTAAATCACTGAGGGTAGATTTGATTTCTTGGAGCTGATAATGAGTGTAGCCAGATATGGATCCTTTCATTTAAAAGTCTGCTTTGCAATTTAATCAGCCTCCACAGCCTCAAACACCAGCCCGAAAGTAATGTGGGATGGTTGTAATGGTGAATGAAGAATGGAAAAATTAGACAGAAAAATTAGATTAACGATTTTATCAGAAACACTGAGCTGCTGTCTGTAATCAAGTTTCCCTGCAATGTGCTCTCTCAACACACTGGTGTCTCTGGGGAGGATTACACATCTCCAGAAGCAGCCTTGGGGTTTGTCCAGTGCTGAGTAATTCCAGCCCACCTCGGCAGCAGAGAGGCCCCACTGTTTGCAGCAATGCTCCACTCCCTGTTTCCCATTTTCAGGAGTGATGTGACATTCACAGCCACCCTGACATCACCCCCAGCTCCAGCACCAGAGGCCTGTGGGGGCAATTTGGGTTTCCACCCAGTGCCCCTGCAGTGGCCACACCAGGACTGAGCACACAGCAAAGGAAAAAGTCATTCAACAGTTGGGGCAGCCCCAAATCCATCTTGGGGGCCCCAGGCAGCCCCAGATCTGTGTTAGAAGGCTCCAGACACCCTCACATCTATGTTAGGGGCCCCAGGCAGCCCAAAATTGATGTTAGAAGGCCCCAGGCAGCCCCAAGTCTGTGTTAGAGGGCTCCAGGCAGCCCCAAGTTCATGTAAGAGGGCCCCAAGAAGCCCAAAATCTATGTTGGGGGGCTCCAAACAGCCTCAAATCCATTTTTGGGGGGTCCCAGGCAGCCCCTAATCTGGTTTTGGGGGTCCCAGGCATCCCTAAATCCATGTTTGGGGGCTCCAGGCAGCCCCTGCCCTCAGACCCCAGCGTGCAGCCCCTGCCCTCAGCCCATTGCCAGCTCTGGAATCCAGAGCTGAGCTGGGAGAGGATTTTTCCCACATGGATTTGCCATGACAAGCCCCAGGATTTTCCCTGGAGTGGCTGGTTGGAACAGAGACAGAGCGAGCTCCTCGTGGCTGAGATCAATTCCTGACACGACTGCTTGGATGAGGAAAGGACAGATCTGCACTTCAGCTCTCAATTCCAGATATTACCACCCGTTTGTTGATACAGAAAAAATCCAGCCAGCTGCTGCCACACCTGTGCACATTCACCTACTGAAGAGAAAAACAGCTCAAGCACTAACGACACCCAAATTATATCTTTGCCATCTTTGATGTTTGTGATTCTTGGCTCCTTTCTGAGTGAAAGAAGTCGTTGGGGTTTAATCAATAGCATTCTGCTTGCAGAAAGGCCTTCTGAAGCTGACAAAACTGCCCAGGTTTTGCTTTGAGACCTGCTCGACTCTGAGAAAGGATAAAAAGGAAGGCAGCGCTTCGCTGTTCGTGCTGGGGAGGTTGTTGAGATTTCTGAGGAAATCAAACAGAGGCTGCAGACGGGATGTTATCTCCCTGCTGGAGAGCAATGTGGGGCTGCAGCTGGGGACAGGCTGGGGGGTGTGTGACTGTGGCTGCAGCTCTGTGCAGGGACAATCAGAAATCAGAGAGCAGTACAACAATCAGATATTGGAGGATCCATGGGGGTGGGAGGGTGGGGAGGGATGGGGGTGAGAGATCTCTGCAGCCAGGGCTTGCAACGTGGGGTTTATTGCAAATAAACCAGCCCTGATTGCAAAGGGCCTGGGGGAGCTGCTTTGGGATCAGCCCCCAAGGAGAGCCAAGGTGCCAAGAGAGGGAGGGAGAGACACAGGAAAGGTGAGAGTGAGAGCAGGAGGGAGGGAGAGTGGGAATTTCCCTTTCCAATCCAATCAATCTTCTCCTGTGCTGAAAATTCCAATTCTCACTGACCAATCTGGTACAAGATACAAATCCTACAGCATTTCCACGCAGCCTGCAAGAATCCTTCCATTCCTGTTGTGATGTCTCTGAACAACTTGGTTCTAGGGTGCCCCAGCCAAATTATCTTTAAGTGTGTTGTCAAATTCTCTAAAATTCATCAAAGTCGCTAAAAACAATAATAATGCTAAACTAAGTAATCTTCACAGCCCCCAAAACAACAGCTGAGCTAAATCAAGAACAAAAATGCTGAGAAGTTAGCAACAAAAAATAAAAGCACTTAATAAAAAAGCACCTGGACTTTAACCAATCACTTCCCCAAAGACCCTCGTAAAATTGAAATAAAAAAAAAATCAATTAACCAATTATGTATTAAGTAATAATGTAAACAATAGTGTTAAAATCTGTAACTAGGTAGTAATGCAAACAATAAATAGCTTCTGCATAATCACATTAGTTCATGTCCAGAAATCCCTTCCAGCTGCACATTGCCATGCTGTGTTCCATTTCAAACCCTAAAATCTGCTCTGTGTGCCCCTCCTGGCAGGCTCTGCTGTGCCCCTTGGAGCTGTGTGCAGGCACAGGGCATTGGCTGATCCCAAGGGGATTCCCTTCAGCTCCCATCCCATTGTTTAACAGCTGGGCAGGAACTCAGCCTTGCTCTGCTTTCATTTCCATCTCCCTTGGAGTTTCCAGATGCTCCAAATCTTTTACCAAGCAATCATATTTATAAAACTTTCCTGTTTCGTCTTCCCCAACGAGATACATTCCGCCGAAAATCAGAGAGATGGTAACCCCTTTGTTCAGTCAGTGAAACAGGATTTTAAGAGTGAAGGTTTTAGCTGAAGGTTGGAAGCAATCCATATTGCAGTTAGATACACAAATGATACATTAATGGTTATTAGATGCTGAAGCTACAGCTAATTGTTATATTGTTTGCCATTAGGAGCTTATTTGGAGAAGGAAGTGGAGTAAGTGAATTGTTATAAGAACATACTGAAACCAGGAGAACAATGCCCAGCACCTGGAATTTTGGCAATCAATCACAAAGCAGGAGACCCTGGATCGTGCTAGAGGGTCACAGAGACCTGATGAAGACTTTCCTGACTTCATCTTCAGGACCACTGACTCAAATTGGAGGCCACTGGCTCAATTCAAGAGGAGAACTGTGTACAAGTGAAGAATTAATAATCCCATTTTAATACAGAGTGGGGATGGGCAGTGATGGGGTTATGCATATGTAAAATTTTGAAAATAAACAGAGGGCAAGAACCTTGTTTGGGGTGTTGGGGGTTACTCCTGAGCTGCCCAGTGGTGTCATTACACACAGCACTGCCTAACTTTAATTAGAGAGTTTCTGTCTGTGATTTTGGTTTTAAGGACTCCTCAGGGCATTTCTCAGGGCTCAGCTCCCAGCCCTCCCCCCCAGAGCCTCCTCATTACCCAGGGCTGTCCCCTCAGCAGGAGTGAAGAGGCAAATCCAGGTCTGAGGCTCTGGAGGGAGGTGCCAGTGCCACCCTGGCCATTGTCCCCGTGCAGGAGGTGGCATTGCTGCCCTCGGGTTCCCTGGCCAGCCATGAGTATTCCTACAAGAAACTGGGATTTGTTTTGTTGGGTTTTTGGGGGTATTTTTATAAATCTTGGAGTGCCAGTGGTTTTCCCTCTTTGTTTGGCGGTGAAATCCCAGAATGATTTGGGTTGGGAGGGACCTTAAATCCCATCCAGTGCCACCCCTGCCATGGCAGGGACCCCTCCCACTGTCCCAGGTGCTTCCAGCCCTGTCCAGCCTGGCTTTGGGCACTGCCAGGGATCCTGGGGAACCTGAGGAGATGATGAGGATGGCCCAGATGTGTCTGAAGTGAAATGAAGGATTTCCTGGGATCCCAGAGCTCCTGCTGCCCTTCCCTGAGGATCTGAGGGGCAGAACACTCCGGCAAGGGCAGGCAGGGGAGGGAAGCAGGGAGAGAACACGGTGAGGCTGTAAAAGGAGATGGTGCTTTTAACGAGCTGGGCACTTCTCAGCAGGCAGGGCTGTCATTTCCTGGGCTGATTGTTCTGAAAGCCCGGCTCTTGCACTTGTTCTTGGAAAAGTCAGAGGGAAAACACTTCCTCACAGAACCCCGTGCAGCAGTATTGGCCAGAGCCTCCTGAGCAACGAGACAAGGAAATTATTGCAAATCCCTCAAAAGTGCTAATTGCTTTTTTAGTGCATCCTACAGAGCTGTAGGGCAGCTGTGTGTGAAGGGGCTGGAGCGGGGCTGGGCTTCCTCAGAGCTGCTGCTGAGCTTTTCCAAAGGAAACGTTTGTTCCAAGGCAAAGTTTGGGCACTGCAGACTTTGGCTGCGCTGCTGCCTCCCTGCCTGCCCTCCTGATGCTCATAAATAAAAGTTCTTTGACTCCAGCAGTGGGAACTTTGAGGTCAGCTCTGGCTGTACTGAAGGAGCTGGGCTTCCCTGAGAACAAACCACACAAGGAATGAACTGGAGTGAGGATTATTAAGAGGCAAAAATTCCAAATTTTTAGAAGGATGGGAATATCCAAGCTCCAATTCATTCTGGCTCGGGGTAAGCAGGCGACTGTCCTGATCACCCAGTTTGAGCTGGCCCTGGCACAGGTGTCCAGAGCAGCTTTTGCTGTCCCTGTCCCCTGGCAGTGCCCAAAGCCAGGCTGGACATTGGGGTTGGAACAGCCTGGCACAGTGGGAGATGTCCCTGCCATGGCAGGGGTGACTCTGGGTGGGATTTGAGCTCCCCTCCAGCCCAAACCTTTCTGATGAGCTGCAAACAGAGCCACTTTTGACCCCCAAGTGTCCCAAGCCAATTGACTGACCCCAAACTCCAGATAACTGCTGGGTCTGGGTGACCCAGCTGGCCCAGGCCATGGGTGGGCTCCTCCCCCAGCAAACAGCATCACCCTGGGAGCATTCTGGGGAGCAGCCATGGCCCCAGGGTACTGCAGGATGCCCTAGAGCATTTCAGGATTGCCCCAGGGCATTTCAGGATGGCCCCAGAGCATTTCAGGATGGCCCCAGGGCCACCCTGTCCCAGGTCCCACAGCCCTGAGGCACAGCTCATTGATCTCCCTGAGTGCAGCTCCAGCCAGCTGGAACAGAAACCACAAATTCTCAGCACTCTGGGAAAAAAATCAAGGTGCTCTGGTTCCTTGATCCAGGCTCAGGTGTCCAAACATGAGACTTCAAGTGGCATTTGCTTTTGACATTGAAATAGATCTGAAAAAAGCCCTCCCAAGGAATAATAGAAAACTTGGCAAAAGGCACATGCTGCAAACAATAAAGGCCATTCCCCAAGCAGAGTCCATGCTATCCAGCAGTGATATACCAGCAGTATAATCTTAATTAGCCAATAAAAGTTTTTAGACAATCTGTCTAGACTTGCTTTTGCCTGGATATAAAACTGGCTTTAAAAGAAATATATAAACAGCAATGAAACGTCAATGAAGAGCTGTCAAAAAACCTCCCTGCTGCTCTACATCTGCACCCTGCTCTTCTTAAAACATGAGCATTTATGTGAAATCCTTCATGTCTTTAAGCAGAAAAGCTGCTGTCTTTGGGCTCAGTGCACTGCAAGCTCAGTCAGCTCAAATCCCTGGGTTGCTGCTACAGAAGTCAACAGGAGCAAGGTCTCCTGGAAGGCTCTGAGCAGCACAGCTCAACAGGCTGGAGGAAGCCAAGTCTTTATAAATAATGCTGGCTGAGAACAGCAGAGCTTTGCCCCTGCCTGCCCCAAACAAACAGCACGGGAGTGGGAGCAAAGGGCAGCACAGGGGACACTGGTGACACAGAGAAGGGAAGGACCAAGGCATCTGAGGAAAAGGAAAAAATACAGATGTGAGATCAACTCAGGGACAATGAAAGGCTTGATTGGACATTGTGGATTAAGGGGAGAAACAAAATACACACCGGGAAAGGGAATTAAATGACAGTGTGTTTTTAATCAATGCTGCCAGAGAATTTCTGTGACCACAGCCTGAGCTAGCCCCTCCCAGACTGAGAGCCCTTCCCAGGCTCCAGGGTCAATCTGCCATTGTAAGGCAGCTCTCTGCCACATTTCAGCTCTCTGATTTCCCTGGGGAGCCACTGTCCCAGAGCCCCAGGTCACCCAGCAGCAGTTTCAGGACATGCCAGGGCACCTGAGCCCCAAATTCCTGGGCTGCATCTCCACTGCTCCAAACAAACCTGTCCCATCTTTGTGTTGACACAACGAAACACATGCAGAGATTTCTTCTCATCAAAACCCAGTAATCTGCTTTTCTACCCAATTTGTGGAGTTAACAGCCCAAAATGCTCTAAACAGGGACTCCTGAAATCCCCATGAGCCACCAGCACACTGCACAGCCCAGCCAAGGGCCCTGCCCTGCCTGGAGACAGGGAGGGCACTGCCAGCACCCCCCAGCTTTGGATTCAAACGAGGGATATTGGGAACATGTTAAAAGAATGCTGGAAGGCTCCACCACGAGATTCCTTTGAGATCCAAAATATGCAAATCTTGAAAGGCTGAGGGGAAGAGGAGCAGCCCAGCCTGCATTCCAAGCTGATGCACATCCCCCTGTCCATCTCCCCCTGTCCATCTCCCCTGTCCATCTCCCCCTGTCCATCTCCCCCTGTCCATCATCTCCCAGCATCCTGGCTCTGAGAACAAAGCCCCTACAATGCTGGAGTGCAGCTCCTGTGTCCAGCTCAGGTATATCTCAGGACAGAGCCCAATAAATAGAATCTCAAACATTGCCCTGACAAATAACTTCCCCCAGAACACGCAGGGAAGGCTAAAAACTCCACTGCTCCTCATCCCCCACCTGCAGAGCTCTGCCAGGTGGGAGCAGACAGGATTTTCTCCTGGCACTGACCTCTCCTGCCTTCACAAGTTTGGCTCAGGCACCTTTGGGGACACAGCAGGGAGTGCTGCTGGCTGCCCAGAAGATCATTAGGAGTACATGAGAACCATCCTCCAGGAGTGGGGAGGGTTTGGGGTGTTTGTCATGCTCAGCTGTCTGAGGCAGGGGGAGGAATGAGGGAGGCAGGGGGGGGGGATGTGATGGAAGAGACATCTCTGAATTATTTATGTGCTGCTACTCCCCCGGGGCAGGGAGAGCTGTTCCCTGCATTAGCTCAGAGGGAAAAGCCACTGTGGGTAGTATGGGAGGCACAAGCTGAGGCAGGATCTCCTCTTTCCTCCTGGGACACAGAGACTGGAATCACTGACTGTATC
>CM031868.1:20121425-20158156 GCA_018697195.1 Certhia americana | reverse complement strand
TCCAGCTCAGCCTCCAGAAGCCAGCACACACAGGAGCACCTCAGTGTAATCACAATATTTCTGTTTTCCAAGGGGCAGCAGGGCCTTCCTCTGCAGCAGGTTTTTTTGAGATTCTCTGGATTCCTTCAGGAAAGCTAGCAGGCACAGCGAGAGATGCCAGGGGCAAGCTGGGATTCTCAGGATCCACGTGTCCCTCCAGGCTGTCTGGGAGGCAGGGAACAGCCAGCTGAGCAGCAAAGGCTCAGACACAAACCTCTAAGAATCTTGGTTTTCCTGCCCTCGGCACAAAAGAGAAACTTTGAGAAGAATTCCTGCCTTATCTTCTACAAGTTCCAAGTTTTCACAATCAAAGTCAATTCTGCTCCTGAAATCCAGGGGTTTTTTTGGATGAAACAAATGTGATTTTCCAGTCCACTCTCTATGGCAAATCTCCCTTACTTGTGGATATTTTTTTCCCAGCTACGGCTCAATCTTTGCAACCCCGTCCACTTGTATCCACCTTTGTTCCACAGCTTTTCCTCCCTCCCTCTCCTCAGCCTCCTTCCTCTCTTGCTCTTTCTAGGGACTCATTCCTTTTGTTATTCTCTAACCCCAAACTCTCTCCTTTCCCTTTCTCCTCCCCAAAACAGCAGCCCCTGCACTTCAAGGGGATCCTCTCCTCCAGCTTCCTAATGCACATTAACCAACTTTGTGTCCATTTCCTCAACGTCTCCCCCTTCCTCCCCAATTTCCATCCTCCCCAGCAGCACTTGGCTGCAGAACAAACACCACTGCAGCTGTCCCAACCACGAGGGGTAAAAATGCTGCCAAACCCAAATGGGAACAGCTGGGTTGGAACGAAGAACCTCCTGAGCCTGCAGCAAACCAGCCCCTTCCCTTCTGTACCCTTCAGGGTGAGCGTGGCCAGGAGCAGGAGCATCCCTGGGGGTGTCCAACCTTCCTGGGGGACTCAGGATCTGCAGTGCAGCACCCTGCTTTGTGTTAACCAGGATTAACAGCTCCCCTCCGTGCAGCTGATCCCCACAGCAGCTCACCCAGCCGGGGCAGAGGGACTTTATTCCAGCTGGGGAATAAATGTCCTGCAGGCATTAACGCTGGCAGTTATTTGTTCAGCAGCAAGAATTGCCTGTTTCAATTTCAGCCTGTCCTCCAGATGCAATCTCCACATGGTCAATAAACGCCCTAAAAAGGCAGATAGTGATCATTAAAGTGGCTGATGGTGTGAGGGAGCAGCAGCCTTGCTGCAGCTCGCCAGTGCCACTCCCCAGGGAGCAGCAGGGTGAGCTGCTCATTCCACAGCACAGTCCCATTCCTGTGGGGTGGGATTGAAATTGAGATTTTTGGAGTTCATTTCAGTTAGCAATAGGAATTAAGTATTTAAAGTTCAGCCTGTAGAATTTTTCTTTTTACTTAAGAAACCTCTGCCATGGTACAAAGGGCATAGGAAAATGCACATTTCTAAAGCTTCTCACATAAAGAACAATACCAAAAAGACCAAGGGATGCAAAGGTAAGGATATCCCAGATAAAAGGGACTCCTCTGTCTCCAAGCTAATTAAAGCCAACAGATGTACTCAAATAAACACCAAAAAAAGCTGCAGCTTTAGACCCCCGTCCCTTCTCTGTCACCCCTGCTTTTGGATGTTTCTTTCCAGCCTTCTGATGTTTTCAAATTCCTGGAGTCAGTTCCCACACACCCGTCTCTGGAAACAACAATTGTTTCCATTCTTTTCTAAAGGAAGTGAGAATTGATGGACCTTTGTATTGACCGGTGTGATTAGAGAGGTGACAACCTTCTTTTCCAATGACTGTTCACTTTTGCAATGCTATATAAGTCGGAGTTTCATAATAAACTTTCTCTTTCCTCTCTCCTCTTTGAAAAGAGCTGATTATGTGTGATTTATCTCGTGTCCTATAGCGACAAGGATGCTTGCTTAAAACAATGCTGCCTTGTTAGCTTTAAAATACAATGCACAAAGCTTAAAACTTTCTATACCTTGACAGATATATTTTTCTGCAGCCTTTAGATTTTTGCTAGCCAAACTTTAATACTCAAGCCATTGTTTTCTATCCTTGTCCTCTGTTTACTTAGCCACGTTCAAAACTTGCAGCTGCAGCTCGAATTTCTGTTCTGCTCTTTCTGAGACCTGCTTGTTGCAGCTTTCCCATAAATTTTTCCCTTTAATGATTCCCACACCCCACACCTGCTCTCCTTCTCCCCAGCTCCAGCTGACTGATTTCTCACCATTATTCACCCATTATTGAGGTTCCACCACAGAATTCCACCATCCAGCCCCTCATGCCCTGGTGCCCTTCAGCCCTTCTGCTCTCCAAGAACCCTGAAAATCCATAGCAGGTCCTTATCTCCCCGTGATGGCAAAAGATAAGAAAATACATCTATCACTAGACACCGATGATGGGATTTTTTAAAATTCAAGCTTTTTAACCACGTGTTTGTATTTGGTGGCTGTGAAGAGAGGAATGGATGTTCCCAAAGGGCAGCTGAGATCTCCTCCTGGGATCTCCCCTTTCCTGAGCAGGGAACAGAGCCAGCCCACTCAGGTATGGGGAGCTCAGGTGGGAACAGATGGAGATTGCAGCCACAAGGTTTTGGTGATCTAAAAACACAGCCTGGTGCCTCGGGGAGGGGTGGCAGCATCTTTAAAGGAGCTTTAAAGTCCAGTCAGCACCTAAAGGAGCTCACCCATCCCTCCTCTGCACTGCTCACAAGCTGCCAGAAGAGCCACAGCAGCTCTGACCACTCACAGGGACAGATTTGGCTTTCCTGCTCTCAGAAATCCCTTCAAGCTCTCAACTCAACCCCAGCCACTCCCGAGGATCAAGGCCAGGGCATCTTCTCCCAGCTCAGCTACAATTAACAGGAAATCTCATTAACCCTGCCGGCCTGCAGCACAGAACACCAGTCAGTACAAACTCAGGGAGAGAGCCTTCCTGATTGTTTTTCCCTGAAATGCCAAAACATTTGTTATTTGACAGGAGGAGGGAGAACAATAGCTTTCATAATGCTGTTATTTAACATCACTGCACACCGAAAGGACACGTGCCCAAATACTTGGGAAAAGTGGGAAGAAAAATGGAAAACACTTGAAGTGCTTGGATATAAATGACTGGATTTATGAGTGGTTTATCCATTTGTTTTTGCTGTATTTGATGCAGCAAGAGAATGGTTAGAGGCTATTCCCATCAAAGGTGAATCAACCACCAAAGACAGAGGGACAATACCCCAGGAGGGGTCTGAAGGAGGAATTCCTGTCAGGAATTCCCTGTCCTCTACTCTCACACCTCACCCCAGCCTGGGGCAGCCCTGGCTGATGGGCAGCACCCACACTGTGCAAAGCACAAACAAATTCTGGAGTTTATTGTCACAGCCAGAGCAACCTCTGCCACCACTTCTGTCACCTCCCTTCCCATTTCCAACCCTGGGGACCTTGTCAAGTGCCTGCTCCTTCCAAACCCTTTCAGCAGGGCTTTAATGGATCCAGAGGAAAACAGAGATCTTTCATGAGGAAATAAATCAGGATTTTTGACTCAGCACTGCCTTTGAGACGTGCAGACAGAGCAGTCTCCTGCCAGCCCCACAGTTGGACAGCTCCCTCCCAGCAGTGATTTCACTCTCTCGTGTCATCCAGCACTAATTTGTGCTAATGGAATTCCCAACAGACAGCATAAAAATTTAAGTTCTGTTACAAAAAATGCAGATTCAGGAGCAGAGCAGGCAGCAGAACAGACCTACAGGAGCCTACAGAAGTGCTGTGTGAATCACTGAGGGATGAGAGAGCATCATTATCAGTGTCAGCCTCTGTCAGCAAGGGCTGAGTGAGAGCAGAGAGCTCTGGTAACACTGAGGGGGTCAGGGAGCCTCAGGACATGACTCAGACCCCCCCAAAACCCCCAGCAAAAGATTCAGATCTTCTGAGAAACACAAGGCAGTGGAGTAAACAAATATCAAGGCTCCAGAAAGACTTGATGCATTTTCAGTTTTTGATGGCTAAGAGGGTTTAAAAAGCCTTTGCTACAGATAACAAACACAGAGAAAATCACTTCTGTAAGGAGTACTTCATTGCAGGCTGTTGATTTGTGAGGAAACCAATGAATTTTGGAGAGGATGATGTTTAATGCACAGACTGTGCTGTAGTGCAAAATCACGGCTCACCTGATTCTGGTGGAGTGACACAGAATCCTGGAATGTCCTGAGCTGGAAGGGACCCACAGGAACACAAATCCAACCCCTGGCCCTGCCCAGACCTCCCAATAACCCCACCCTGAGCATCCCTGGGGGTTCCTGCAGCTCTGGCAGCCTCAGGGCTGTGCCCATTCCTTGGGAACTCTCTGGGGGAAGCAGAACCTTTCCCTGAAATCCTGTCCTGGCCCAGTTTCACCTGACAAACACAAGGACAACGTGTCTCACACAGGTTTGTGCCCGTGTGAATACACAGGGGGCTTGTAGCAACCACAGAGCTGAAGGGAAAAACAAGATAAAGAAATTCAAGCATTGCTGCTCGGGAGCACTGCTGGGAAAATAATTCTGCTTCTGAGGGCAGGAAGGATTGAAAACCAGAGTGTTTGGGTTGGGAGGGACTTTAAAGAATCTTGTTCCACCTCCAGGGAGCCTCGTGAAGGGCTGGGGGTTGGAGTTTCTGTTTCTGAGCCAGCCCAGCTCCTGCCCTGCTGCACAGAGGTGTCCCCGCCTAAGGGACATCCCTAAGGGACATGTGGGGACCGTGGAGCCTCAGGAATTACAGACAGGGAGATGTCCCGGAGCCTGCAGTGGGAGCAGGAGGGAGGAGGATCAGGAGGATGTCACCAGGGCTGTGCTTTCCATGGCAGAGGGGCTTGGGGGTGACCCTGCCTCATCAGGGGGGCTTTTGGGCAACCACAGCACTGCCACTGAAGCCTCTCCCAGTCACACCAGAGCCTGGCACAGGCTGGACCCCCTTTTCCAGGCTTGCAGCACCCAGAGAGAGGGGCAATATCCCTCCGGGTGCCTCTCCAGCAGCTCAGGACAGCCCCTGACCCATGGGGACTGTCCCTTGGGGCCACCCTGGCAGCACAGAGCCAGGCTGGCACCTCCTGGCACAGGAGGGACACGCATCCTGCAGCCTCAGCCCCCTCCTCAGGAGTGAGGGAGCACCAAAACCCAGCCAGTGAGCTCAGCTGTGAAAATGGGCCTTTTGGGGAGAGCAGAGCGTTCATAAATGCGCTCCAGATCTTTCATTTATCTGTTAGGAGGCATTCAAGTGGTCTTTTGCTAACGACTTCAATATATATATATTTCTTACAGATAGCAATTAACCTTCTGGTACAGATTAATCTTTTAAAAAAAAAAATCAAAGATGAATTAATCTTTGAAATTCAAGTATTCAGTAGTTTCATTAATAATCTGAAATTGTCCTTTAGATTTCCCATAATTAGACCATTCCCCTAATTTATTAATCCCACAGACTGCAGAGCATGTTTCAAATCTTCATCTCCTGCCACAATGACATATTCAAACTCGCTTGAAGTGCTCATAATAAAAGTCACTTTGTGAAGAATTATTAACTCGGAGGATCAAGCAAAGTCTTTCTGTGCCAAAGCATATTTGAAAACTAAGCAGGGGAAGCACTTTCTACTGATCCTCAGATTTCCTAAGATCCAGGCTGATCAGAAACAAGTTTGGATGAAACAGTGAGTTTAGGATAATTAGCTGGCTGCAGACTCGAGGCCAAGGCCAGGAAATGTGTTGGTACCTTCAGACTAAACCTTCCTTTCTGCCAAGGGAAAGTGACTGTGAGACACCAGACAGTTCCCTAGGAGCTGTCAGCCACTGCTCCCTGCTGGGATGGCTCAGATTTGGGCTGAATTCCCTCCACCCTGGGCTCTGGCAGGTCTGGATCTGACACACAGGGAGAGCCAGGCTGCTCCCAGCCCTGCCCTTCCATTTCCAGCCCATTCCTGATCCCTTCCAGGGCTGCTCCCAGCCCTGCCCTTCCATTTCCAGCCCATTCCTGATCCCTTCCAGGGCTGCTCCCAGCCCTGCCCTTCCATTTCCAGCCCATTCCTGATCCCTTCCAGGGCTGCTGCCTCCCCATTGCCCCGGGCAGCCCCTGCTGAATTACCTTTCTGTAATTAATATTTCAATATTTTCAATAAGATCCACCCTGCCCTCCCCTCTGGGCCACCTGGAGGCTGTTCCCTCTCATCCTGTCCCTGTTCCAGTCCCATCCTGGCTCCAGGGAGCTCCAGGGAATTTCAGGGAGCAGAGGCACAGCTCTCCCCAGTGCACACCATGAGATTTGGCTCACAACCCAAAGCCAGGCTTCCTCCCCTGCCCAGGGAAGATCAGGACCTGCATCTCCAGCCAGCACTGCTCCATTAAACCTCCAAGCTGCAGGATCTCCTGGCACTTACCAGGGTTTGAAACCTCCAGGGAACTTGTTGACAGGTATTAAAGCATGTCAGAGCTTCACCTGAGCTTTATCTGCGTGGCACAAGGGCTGAGCACAGCCCTAAGCAGCAGCAGGGATTGGATTATTCCCATCCCAGGGTCTGAGGAAGCAGTTCAGGCCCCATCCCTGTGAGTGCCTTAATCCCCCAGGCATGACCTACATCCCCTGCTGGGACACAGGGCACTGCTTTGGGGCTTTGCTCTTCCTGCAGCAATCTGAGCTCTGTCTTGGCTGTACGCACAGCTCACAGAATAAATTCGGTAATTCTGCACAAGGTCCATGAAATGGGATCCTGTTCTCCAGCCAGAGCCTGTCCTTCACACAGGGAACACATTTCTGATGTGAGTTTGCAACTGTGGATATTTGCAAATAAAGTCAATTTTAAATTCCAATGAGCGCTGGCATTTGTCACTTCCTGCTGTATTAAATCCAAACCCATTTGCTTTAATACCACATAAATATGCATTTGTAGGAACAGAAGAATTTATGCAAATGTGGGTTCCTTCTGTGACACCAACATGAGGAAACAATTCCAGCTCCCCCCCTCCAAGGCCCATTCCTTTCAGCCTTTCCCTGCTCGTTCCCTGGCTGGTGCTGGATCAGCCAGGGGGATCCAGCAGCCCAGGGCCAGTTTGGGACCCTGCAGGCAGAGCCAGTGCTGTGGGAGCAGCCCTGCAGCAGGCATGGGGAGCCCTGAACTGCTCCAGAGCAGCTCCTGCCCTGCCCTGCCCTGCCCGGGGATCCAGGTGCTGCTCTGAGCTGGGGAGGGTCCTGCTCTCATCCAAGGCAGTGTGGGACACCTGAGAGTTCCCTTGGGGGAGCACAGCAGAGCTTGCCTTGCCCTGTGCTGATGGGTTCTGGAGACAGCCCTTGCATTTATCACCAATAATGAATCCCATCATCTGCTGCTTTCTCCTTCCCAGCACCAACTTCAAACACTTCAGCTCCCAAACCCTTTGGAATCTGGACTGCAGATCAGCTTGCCAAGGACTCACACCCAAGGTCTGCCATGTCTCATCCCACACCACTGAGCCTGCTGGCTCCACATCCCACAGCAGCCACCCCTGAGCCTTCAAGGAAAGGTTCTGAGCTGCCTCCACGGAGCTGGGCAGGGAAATGCCAAAGCAAACAACACAAATCAGGCTGGAGCTGAGAGCTGAGCACCAGCAGTGACACGAGCCAGGGGCTGTAAGCAGCTCACAGCAGAGTTCAGGCTGTGTCCAGAAAAGCTCAGCCTTTCCAAACCTGACCTCTCCCCAGGCCAACACAAGGAAACCTCAGCCAGGGCAGCAGGAGGAGCTCGGCACAACTCAAGGATTTCTGTTTTCCCCAGTAATGACTGAAAACCACTGAGGGGCCCCACTCGTGGAAACTCCACGAGTAATTTAGGAATGACAACACCCAGGAGCCACTGCAGAGCGTTGCAAAGAACTGGAGCAGCTTTGGAATCCACCATCAGCTCTAGGAAAACACGATCACATTTGGCACGACACGACATTCATTTCTCCCGCAGCGCTTTCCGCAGGGAGCACGGGCATTGCCTACCTGCCTCTCTGGAAATTTGCATGAAGGACTCGACTCCTTTTTCTCCATAATTCCCTTCAGATGCCAAAGTGGATACATAATTCCATCCCAAAGCTTTCACAATGTCCACCATTGCTTGTGCTTGGAAGGAATCTGGAGGAACCACCCGTGAGAAGAAATCATAGCGCCTGTCATCGCTCAACTCTGGTGCAGTTGAGGCATAACTGATTTGTGGGATCTGTAGAAAAAAACAATTTCTGATAAATACACACATTCACATACTCACGGCACTTCCAGCAGCAGCAGCTAAAGCACCTGGCTTCAGCTGAGCTTTGGCTTTGCTGCATCCAGCTGCATTTCTCCACCACAATGTCCCTTTACAACGTACGAGCCCAAGGAACAATCCTTGCATTGGCTTCCAGTCACCCAAATAAAACTGAGAGTCAGCCCTGTCCAGCACTCCTCCCTTTAAAGCAATCAAATACAGCACACAAATCGTTTTCATCACTCACTGCCCTCCTCTTGGTGTTGGGGTTTCCCCAGGATTTGGGATCCTGGTGAAGTGAGGTTAACCCTACCCCTGCCAGTGCTGGCTGAGAGCCAGGGAGACCCTTCCTCAGCCTTTGGAGGATGAAGGCTCCAGGCTTAAGGAGAGGTACTTTTTATTCTTTCTTATTTTAGTTTTTATTCTTTCTGATGAAGAACAGTGTGAGCACAGACATCTCTGTCCCACAGACACGGCCTGGGCACCATGCAGCTCTGTCCCAACAAGGCAGCCACTGCTTTTCCTCCTCTCAGCACAGTGTGGAGGAGCCTGACAGCAACAGAGAGACCAGAGCAGTGTTCAGGGCTGTTTTCCCCTTGGTAACAGAGGCTCTGAGCAGTTCCTGAGCTGCCAGGACATTAATCCCCAAGCCCATTATGCAATTGTTTGAGTAACAGCCTGGGACTGCTCCTTAAGTTAAGGAACCTGCCATAACTCTCACTTGAGACACCACGGGGGGAGAGAAGAGATTTGCAATGTACACAAACACAGATTTAACCACCTGAGCCCTGCAGCCTGAGCAGAGGGGGACTTGGGGCATCACCACAAGCACCTCCTGCACTCTCAGATTTGGTCTCTGCACAGCACTCCACGAGCATTTATCATTCTACAAGTATTTATTATTCTACAGGTATTTATCACTCTACAGGTATTTATCAGCTCTCCTGCCTCCTCAGAAAAACCAACACTGTATTTCCCCAGCATCAATTCTGCAAAGGGCTCAGCACCTTTGGCTCCACAGAGAGCAGGGGAAGAGGAGAGCAGATTTCCCCAGAATTCCCATTATATCTACACAGGCACCTGCAACCCCCAGAGCACAGGACAAGCAGAGGGAAAACTGCTGCTGGAGAGCCAGAGGGGTGAACAGAGAAAAGAACTTTGCCTGGAAAAAATTCTTAACTACCCCAACAGCTGCTATTCAAGCTGAACAAACACAAACTCTCCCAGGACCATCAAATCTCCATCAGTGCCAGCCCTGGCCCTGCATCCCACCCTGAGCCTGAGCTGCAGCTCCCTCCCAGGGCCTGCTGGGCATCCTGGCCAGCAAAACCAGGGAAATTCCTATTTATCCCTGCTCCAGCTGCTGCTTGAGCAGTGCCTGGTGACCTCTGGGTGGCACCTGAGCAGGCCCCCACTGTCACCCCGACAGCACCCAGCCCCAGGCAGAGCAGTGCTGGCACAGCCCAGGGCTGCTTCTTGCAATTATCATAAAAGTGAGGCTGAAATGTCAGTTTTTATCTGGGGCAACTCTTTGCGTTCCAGCTTGCCAACACCTGCTTTTTTCAACTAAAAATCAAAAGGAGCACGTTCTGCACTTTTACAACAACCAAAGCTTCTACAGAATTTGCTGCATTGCTTATATTCCTAAGGAGACCTTTTGGACTTTAAATCTTTTTCCACTGTTCATAAAATATTAACTACTGCTGGCTGCTTCAATCACTTGGAGTATAAAAAGCAGGTATTAGGCGTTTTACCAGCGTTCCAAGCAGGAGATCTAAAAGCAACATAAAGTTATATATATATATATATGCCAAGGAGAATTTTCCTCCCGTTTTGTTCAAATAAAGGGAGGAAATCCTTCAGTGGGTGTGACAGGGACTGCAGCCACCAGAACTGTCCTGCCCAGTGTGCCAGAGCACCTGGCAGAGATGCACCTGCTCCTCCTGCCCATGCACACCAGCAGCATCCCAGGGGCCAAACTGGGCACCCGGTTAAAATCCAACTGCTGCCCACCCCAGAGCTCCACACAGGCTCCTGCCAGCACTGAAGAGCACCTGAGAATAAAAATGGGTTGCCCCAGCTCATCAAGGCCAGGCTTGGGTCCCTGTTCTCTGTTCCCAGGGATGCTGCCCACTGTGCAAGGAGGGACAACCAGAGAGCTTTAAATCTGATTGCTCTGGTGAGGGTTTTTGGATTATCCAGGGAAGTATTTTCTCTCTCTTCACCGTTTTTTCTTTCACTTTGCTAAAATCTGTTCTTTATCATCAAGTCAAAACTGGAGTTGAAAGAAGGCAGACTTCCCCTCCATCACATTTTGCCCGTTTTCTGACACATCAAAAAGCTGCGGAGAATCCCAGGGTGCTTCCCAAAAGGCTCCAGAATCCTGGCAGAAGGGCTGTGATCCACAAAGCCCAGGGACCCCGAGCTCCTGGCCCTTCCCCAGAGCTGAGCTGGAGCTTTCTGAGGGACACTCAGGAGCTGGCAGGGGAGGGAACATTCCATTGAGGTGGGAAGCAGCTTTTCCCCGAGTCCCCGTGGCAAACTCCACACTCAGGAGTCTCACGTGTGGTTTGCCTGGCTGATGTTCTGATTACAGCAAGGGGGAGTGATTAATGCTGGGAACATTGTCTTAGTCAGTGATTAATTAATGTTAATTTATTTCTAACATTGACCATTCTTCTTCATTTATTTCATTTTCTCCTGCTAATGAAGAGCAGTCTCTGGGTCACACTTGTTGTCCTGCCTGCAAAGCAGCTCCTGTTTGAGAGCAGCAGCACAAACACACCAGGGAGCAACGAGTCTCCTCAGCCTCTCCTCCAGCATCCCACATCCCCCAGCAGCAGGAGGGGAACAGCTCGTTCAGAGCAAATCCCACTGAAACACAAACATGCTGTTCCAATTTTTTTATTTCCAACTCCTTGTGTGTTATTACCTGACCCCACACCCTCCTCCTCTCCCTGTTCAACAGACCCTTTTCCCCCAAGAACAGTGACAGGATGTTTGAGTTGCTCGCCAAAGCCACACCAAAAGTGTCTCATCCTGGAATTCACAAAGCCCAGAGCACACACCAACCCTCCCTGGGGCTGCAGGAGCTGCCAAAACCTGCCCAGCCCTGACCCAGCACCCCAAACACCCCAAACACAAACAATTAGTGCTGCTGTGCTGCCTCCCAGGGGCCTGAGCTCAACTCCACCTCCTCAGCCCCGTATTAAAAGATGATGAAAATGGTGCACCTGAACCCACCTCACCCAGTGACAGCAGCCAGGAAACTTCAGAAAAGGCAATTTCCCTGAGGACCTGGAGCAATTAAGATAATGCAGGAGTGCACCTACTGAGACATTAATGAGCTCCTACCAGGGCAATATTAAGTTCACAGTTTGCTGCATTTTTACTTTCAATTTCCCATTAAGTTTTATTGATATGGTTTCCTGGCAATAGGGAAACCTCACCCTGCTCTGGCAGAGCCTCTTGAAGCCATCACGTCTGGCAGGGCAACGTCAGGCTACAAAAACACTGCAAACCCCTCCCAACAGCCCAACTCCACAAGAATGAGCTGCCTGGAGCCTGCACTCAGCTGCAGAACTCTGCTGTGAGCTGATGGATGAGCACCAGCCTGGGATCCGTTCAGGGTTTGGGTTTTATTCGTGTGGAAATGTATCATGTCAGGATTTAATCCTCAGCACAGTCCCATCCACATCCCAAATTGCAGAATGAACAGCTCCAGCATCCTGAGCTGCAGACAACTGGTTCCCCTGTCTGCAGCTCAAGTTACCTGAAGTTTCTCCCTGGTTGTTTTCTCCAGACTCTCCTCATTCTCCCTTCGCCTTCTGAACAAGAAGGAGATCTGGTAGGAAGTTCTAGAAACCCAGATATTCCCAGGGAAGCTGTCCCTGCCCTTAGCAGGGGGCTGGCCAGGCCTTTAAGCTCCCCTGGAACGCAAACCCTGCTGTGATTCCGTGGAAACTTCCCCCAATATGGTCAGAGCATGCAGAGGTACCAGGAGCAGATGTTCCTGCTGTTTTCCAGTGGCTGGAGCTCCAGTCCTGCATTTCCTCAGGAGCTGCCAGCCCTGGGGGCACAGCACAGAGAACATCCCTGCCTCCCATCATCCCTGCCTCCTGCTCCCTCCTGCCCAGCTCTCCCAGCACCAAACCCTGCACACCTGGCTCTCTCAAGGTGTTCCAGCTGCAGCAGCACCTGCTCTCTCTCTGTCAAACCAATATTATTGCCAGCTTTGCTGCAGGGCTCCTAGCAGAGCTGGGAGCAGCATTCCCAGCTGCCTGGGGAATGATGAGAACAAACCCTCACTGGGATGGGGATCCCTCCTTGACCCGTTCAGGATGAACACTTATCCTCACCCTGCCCTTGGAGGTGCTTTCACAGCCAAGAATTAAATGCTGCCAATGGCAAAGGGAGGAAGAACGACCAGGAATGTTTTCATGTAAATCCATTTTAGGAGTAACAGCAAAGACTTCTGAGCAACGACAGGAACACCAAGAAAATAAACCTGGAAATGATTCTTGGACCTGAATTTTGCTCCTATCTACAGTGGCCCTTTCCACCAACCCTCCCAGGCTGGCTGAGCTCCAGCTCCCACCCCTTGGCCAGAATTAGGATTAAGCAGCCATGGTGCTTAAACCTTCTAAAATTCCCAACTCCTCATTACCATTATTATTATTATTATTGTGGGTGGAACCCATTACTGAAACAAACACTTCCAAAGCTGCTTTGGGTTTCTCAAACTACTGCCTTTCTAATTGAACACATTTCCTTTTAATTAATTTCCAACCTGAAAAGAGCCCATTTCCAGGCACACAGAGCAGTCCTCATCCCCCCCAAAACTGTCATGGCACTAAGGTGGAAATGCAGAGTGATATTGGCAAGCTGGGAATTTTCCCCATATCTACAAGGTCTCTGCTGCTTCCTCTGCTAGAGTGAGAAAGTACTCCTGAAAAAAAAAAAAAATAATTGTAGCAATTAAGGGACAATAATGACAGCAATTAGTACTGTCCACATGGCTCACGGGAGCACTTCATCAGCTCAGAAAGCAGGGAAAAAGATCATAAACAGCCAGGAAAATGAGATGTGACCATAAATATGAGCTATCCTGTATTTCATCTCGATGACCTGTGCCTGGACCAAGGTCTGCTTGTGACAGTGATGAGCTTATGGCATAGATTGTTTTTTTATAGAAAAACAGGGGGTGGATTCTTAGCTTTTAAATGCTGAAAGAACCTTGGACTTGAAGAACCTGACTTGAAAGCGGGACCCAAAATTGCAATGAGAATTAGTCACAGCACAAAAATAAACATCTTACCCCCCTCTAAAGCTGGAGATAAAACTGTCCTTGAATAAGCAAGGACATCACCCCGCCTCAACAAGTTCACAGACTGGGGATTAGGACTCAGCCATTTATACTTCCTTAGGGATGAATTATTTACTAAAATGCTTTATTTCCCCCCCTGGCAGTGCCCAAGGCCAGGTTGGACAGGGTTTGCAGCAGCCTGGGACAGTGGAAGGTGTCCCTGCCATGGCAGGGGTGACACTGGATGAGCTCTAAGGTCTCTTCCACCCCAAACCATCCTGGGATCTGTGATTCTTTGCCACTGGCAAAAAGCATCCTTTAGAGTTGAGCTCCTTTGAGCTGGGCCTGTGAAGCAATTCAAAACGTTCCTGGTATTTAAAAATAACTCTGAGGAAGCTGGGGAGCAGGCTGTGCCAGGCAACAGAGCTCCCGGGGCATGGCTGGCACAGAAATAGAGCACCTGGGAGGGGGCAGAGCAGGCTGCAAGCCCTGTGTCCATCCCTCAGGGGCTCAGAAATAGGTGAGGACCTGCAGGAATTCTCTGCTGAGAATTCAGTGCTGCAGCCCCAGAGCCCCCTGAGCAGCGCTGTAGGAGATGCAGATCTGCTCTCTGAGCACCAAAGGCAGCGTGTTCCCCCCCATCCTCTCCCTGCTGTGCTCCAGCACACCCACAGCACTGCAAAAATAGGTTCCTCTGGTGTGCAGGTACTGTTTGTGTTTGCCAGCCCAGCCCTCGCCATCTGAATTGCTAATTGCTCCAGCAAATTGCCATACCTTGGGACTTCCTCTGCTTCAAAAACACTCCTTGAGAAACACGTCCAGAAAGCAGGATTTGAATTTCTGCTGCCCTGGAAGAAGACTTTTAGATACACACTCGCCTAATTTGTGTGTGCAAATTCCTCTTTGTGACTAAAGCTGTGTTTATGTAATCACGAAGATCCTGAGTGAGCACTTCTCAGAAGTAAAATTAACTGGTATTTATATTACACCCATTTTAATTTCTCTTGGTTTATCTGCAATGAGATTCAATAATATCGGGGCAAAACCCTAACTTGTAATTGTTAATTACTATTTCTGATCCCTTGATCTACAGCCACCCTCCTTGGAGGGGAGGCTCCTGGAAGGCACCAACCCTCCCAGCCCTTGGCAGGACAGGGCACAAACACTGGGGCCACACAGGAGCCACAATTTTCCCTGGGTGCCACTCCAAACCCCTCCAGGAACAGAGAACCTCTGCCAGTCCCAAAGAGGGATTTTTATCTCCTGCACCAGAGGGATTAATCATACCGGAGGCAAAGGCACAGGTACAAATTGAAATACAAAATACAAGTGTGCCACTTCCCCATTTAGGATTTTCAGGTGAATTACTCAGCTTGCTAAGGATTTTAGCTGGCCTGCCCATAAAGCAGCATGGCAAGAAAGCCTTCCTGGCTGGCAGATCCTGGGGATGAGCTATGAGCAGCACAGCACTAAGGAGAATATTCCTGCTGGGATCCATCAGCTCCAACGTCAGTGCTGATGGCCCATCCAGTGCAAGGCAAGGACACACAGCATTTCGTGTTTTAACTCCAGCCCTGGTGGCCTGAGAGCTGCAGAGTGACACTGAACTAACAGATGGTAATACTTTGCTAGAGGCCATTTTTGAAATCTGAACAAAGCTTCAAAGGATCTTGGCTCTTAGGAGCCAATTCTTCAAGCCAATTTTGAGCTGAACTCGTGGAAGGTGAGGAGAGCACGGGGACCCTTTCATGGGGCCAGTTTGGGGATCAGATGCTGCACCCAGGCTGCTTATGCAGCAAGGCTCTGCTCAGCCTCCTGCTGGGACTGGGATCAGCCTACAGAACACCCAGGGACATTCTGTCACTGTGATCCCACCACACAGCACAAGGGCTGACAGAGGCACTGTGAGGAGGAGGGGATGAGGAAGTTCAAAAGAGAGTTCTGTGTGCTCTGAGCTTGTGCTGAGTCTGCCTCAGGGGCTGCTGACTCCCACCCCAGCCTGAGGAAGCACAGGCACCACCTGCAGCAGACAGAACACACAATGGCATTTACAAGGGAACAAACCAGGCTCTGGCCACCAAACGCTGCGGAAAACAAAAGAACTTGTGCCAGAAATGCACAACTGCAGCTGTATTTGCAGCCCAGTGCTAAGGGCAAGATTAATGGTTGTCCAGCACCCTCAGGGGCTTGGAAAGGGAATGGAGAGGATGTTGGGGTTCCATTCTGGGAGGGCTGATACCAGGATTTTGTGTGTCACACGTGGAAAATCTCATCCTTGTGCTGCTCCTTCCATCCCTGTGTCCTTGACAGGACAAGAGGAATGGCTTTAAGCTGAGAGGTGGCAGATTTAGATGGGATACTGGGAAGGAACCCTTCCCTGGGATGGTGCCCAGAGCAGCTGGGGCTGTCCCTGTCCCCTGGCAGTGCCCAAGGCCAGGCTAGACATTGGGGTGGAGCAGTCTGAGACAGTGGGAGGTGTCCCTGCCATGGCAGGGGTGGCACTGGGTGGGATTTGGGGTCCCTCCCACCCCAAACCATCCTGGGATTCTGTCTCTGCCTCTCCCATTGCCTGAACACACCCTGCAAGGTCTTCTGGATGCCAAAAAATCTCCCCAATCCTCTGGTGTTCAGATCTACAGCAATCAGGGCGTTCTCAGAAGGGCTCCTGTCCCCATCCCAAGGGCTGAGCAGAGACACAGGGTCCATACCCTCAGCTCTGGGACTGGTAGCACTGGGGAATTCGTTCTCCTTCTCCATCCCCAAATCCCTGCCTGCATTCCCAAAAGCTGAGGAGCCAGGCTCTGTGAGCAGAGGGGTGTGTGGACACCGAGCACACACAGAGCCACAAACACTCTTGCAGTGACTGGAGCTCCCACATCCAAATACGGCCTCACCAATTCCAACTCTTTTGAAAATAAATCAGAAGCAGAATATAAACAGAGTGAAGCAGCTTTTATGTTTTATTTATGTGTACACATCGCTCCATTCATCCCAAACAGATAATTGAACCTTATATTGTCTATGCATATTTTAAAAGGTTTTTAATCTGCAAATATAAATCTCATTGATTTTGAAAGTAGCCCGATAAAGACAACACCAGTAACGACTTACTCAGCAGCGAGGCTGAGACAGAAAATGTTCTTGGTGGCAGAACACAGTTTTGTGAAAGTAAATCCACAAACACAGCCACACAAACGCAGCCCAGTGGAAACAAACTGCAGGGAGGTACAAGGGGAAACAATCACCCCTGCGAGCTGAGTTATTGGGCTAAATGAGAGCTGTCGAGCTTGGACTGGAGCATATCTCATAATTGCATTTCTAGGAGAGCAGCCGTGCTTATGTCGTGGAAAATAGGGCTGTGATTTGAATATTTATTCCTAAATTTTCAGTATAGCCAAGAGCCTGACAGCCAAGGAGAATAAAGCCTCTGGCCTTTGTGCCCTGACAGAGTAACACATCCAAAATCTGGCAATACAGATTTAGCTACAGTGAGTGGTTATTTCTAATTTCGGTGTACAGTTAAACTCTGGGCAAGCAGCTCAGTGCCACAGTGAGCAAACCCAAGTTCCTGTGAACAACTGCTACTGAAAAGACACTGCAAAATTAGGAGTCTGTTCTCATTAAAATGTCTCTGAGTGGTCTCACGTTAAGGGAGCGGCTCAGATAATGTGATCTCCTCCAGCTCCCCCCCCCCCAGGTCCTCTAGCCCCCCAAAGGTACAGCGGCATTTCAAGCAGTAAATGATGTTTTAAACAGAGCTCATTTCCCTCCGTGCAATACTGGAAGTATTTCTGAATTTAAAAACGTGTCAAATAACAAACCCCCCTGGGTTTTTAATGTGCTCACACACTGTGGCTGACTGAACCGTTCTGCTTGAGCTTAAACTGTCCTGGTTTGGATTGGCACTTTATTAAAAGCCTGAGGCAAGGGGAAAGCTGTGAATTATAAAGAAGATGTGTAAGCTGCTGCCTGACCTCCCTGCAGCCCTGGTCACTCACACCTCAACAGGTGCCACCTCCTCCTTCCCCCCAGGTGTCCCCGTGTGGGATGTGGTTATGGAACCCCAGCTGGAGGTGACAAACCCAGAGCTAGAACACCAATCCAAATTTATGAGCAGAGGCACAGACCTCCTCAGCCTGCCCTGGTGGGAGCAGCAGCACTGCACCCTGTAATTCTACAGATATCCAAATATTTCTGCATTATTACAGGAAAAAAACACAAGGCAATCACACTTTTACCTTCACTGGTTTTTCATCACCTCAACACTGAGCTCACCAGCTAAATAATTACATTTCTTCTTATCTATCTTATCTCCCAGTGACATCAGGGAGATAAATCCCCCTGAGCCCAAGGGTTCCTGGGAGGGCTGTGACACCTGCACAGAGCCACGTGTGGGGACAAGGGGGCCAGAAAGCTGTCACAGCTACTGATAACAGCCTGGGCAGTACACAGTGTCTGCTGCTGTCACCAGGCAGGAGGGGACAATGCACAGCCTGACTATCCTGACTCTGCATGGACAGGCTGCCACCAGTTTGGTTTCCTGGTGTAAACTGGTCGAAATGATAAAATCTCAATCGTCCGCTCTTTATTCTCCCTTTTCTACCAACACAAATCATCTTCTTCTACATCATGAAAGCCAGAGCAGCATTTCAGAGCATCAAAGATGTACTCAGCTGCAGGGGCAGCCAGGGAGAGCACAACACTGTGTAAGAGCAAGGGCACAGCTGGGTGATCTCACCCCCAATCCCCACCTGCAATTCCAGCAAACACTCCCCACCACCGTGGTGTCAGGGAAATGAGGATTTGCTCCAGGTAAGAACAGCCTTTAGTTCAGGTGTTCATTGCTGCTGCAGCCACACTCCAGTGGAGTTCACTTCTCCAGCACAGCCCTGCCATTCTCTGGGTCTCTCTATCAAAGGTACCACCTGCTGCTCCACCACACATAAATCCCTGGGCTGGAAAAACACTCCAGGATCAAACCCAACCATTCCACGGCACTGCCAAGGCCACCACTGCCCCGTGTCCCCAAGTGCCACATCCACAGAGCTTTGAAATCCCCCAGGATGGGGAGCCCAGTACCTCCCAGGGCTGGGCAGCCTTTCCATGGAGGAATTGTTCCTGATATTCAACAACTGTTCTGTTCAACTTACACCTCCCCAGCCTCTGTTCCCTCTGCTCCTGTCCCTGTTCCCTGGCAGCAGATCCCAAATCCCCCCGGCTGTCCCCTCTTGGCAGGGACTTGTGCAGAGCCACCAGGGCCCCCCTGAGCCCCCTCTGCTCCAGGATCAGCCCCTTCCCAAATCCCTCAGGAATTCTCCATCCCCTTCCCAGTTCCCTCAGGGATTCTCCATCCCCTTCCCAACTCCCTCAGGAATTCTCCATCCCTTTCCCAGCTCCCTCAGGAATTCCCCAGTCCCTTCCCAGCTCCATTCCCTGCCCTCCAGTCCCCCCTGCACCAAGGGAGAGGCAGCAGCTGCCAGGAGGGGCTCAAAGAGGACAAACTGTTCCAACATCTGCAAGGTCAAACATTTCCTCCTCGGAGTCCCAGGCATTTGAAATTCCCTCAGAACGTGTGGGAGGCACAGCTGACCCGGGCGTGGGGATGGTTTCACCAGGGATGCTGAGGGATTATATTTAGCCTGCCTTTGATTTCATATTTTCTTTAATCCAAAATAAACATTATCACAAGTAGAAAGGCCTGTTGTGTCCTCTGAGCATCAGAAAGAGAACAAGGTCCTTCAGGACACAGACTCTGGGTATAAAAGATTGTGAGAAAATGCACTGAGGAGAGACGTGAGGGAGAATGGGTTGTAATTATGGGAGAAATCTGCATTTGACATTTCTCCCACCACATATCCAAGAGTTATAGGGTATAATGAAGTTCCAGTGAATATCTATACCTTTTATTCCCTTATATTTCATCTCTGGCCTTTTACAAAGTGCATCATCACCATGTAATTCTACAGATACCCAAATATTTCTGCATTATTACAGGAAAAAACACAAGGCAATCACACTTTTACCTTCACTGGTTTTTCTTCACCTCAACACTGAGCTCACCAGCTAAATAATTACATTTCCTCTTATCTAACTTGTGGGAAAACAAATTTAATAACAGAAATACAGTCAGAAAGACGAATACTTAGGGGAGAATAATTTTCAGACTTAAACTTCACAAGCTCAATAGATTATTCTGGACACTGGATAATTACTCTGCATGTCTTTATCACAAAAGTGCCCGGACATTCTAATTAATCCAAATTACTTTCTAAGGGCCATGTTATTAGACTCATGCAGGAACAGCCAGATACAGAAATATTTTTATTTTTTTAAAGGTTGCTAACAGCTCAGTCTTTCAGCACCCTGATGAAAACCAGAGCAGCTCCTTCCTCTGCCTGGGGCCAGCAGAGGATCCTGAGGAACAGCAAACCTGCAGGAAAAACTGCCCAGCCTGATCTGGGTCTTCCTTAACAAATAAAAATCAGTGTCCAGTGCTGATTTCATCACCAGCACCAACCCAGCCCATAACCTGTGGCCATGATAAAACTGATCCTGAACCACACCAGCAGCCACTTCCACTGACCAAACCAACCTTTCCCATCCACGCCTGCCTTGCTCTTATTTTTGCAACGTTATTTCATCACTAACTCAATTTTCAGTCATTAAAAAAGGGTTCACAATTCTCCACCAAGCGTCCTTTGGAAGTTCCCTGTGTCAAATTTGGTGTAAATTGCTGTCAGTGTTCAGTCCGTGGGACAGGAACAGAACTGTTCATCAAAGCAAACACCTGGGCCTGGGGCACACCTCAAGCAGAGCAGGTGTGGTTTGTTTTCTCTGCTAAGAGCAGAACTAGCAGAGAAGACCTGACCTGTTGTACCTGTCATGGTGCACAGAGCTGGCTTCATTTACAGCCTGAAACAAAAAGAGTACAAAATAAAGAGCAAATCAAGCCATGGGCACTCAGATCCCAAAACACGTCCAAACCAAACTCGATGGTTTCACCCTGCAATTCCTTTGGCAGGAAAAAAACCAAAACCAAAAATAAATCCAGGAGCTCTGGAAACGTGAATGGTACCTTGAGGAGCCAGCCATGAAAATTTGGAACAGCTTTGTCTTTGACAGCCTGAAGAGTGCTCTGTGGCCCTTAGGCAGCAGCTACAACGTTGGGTTCAGGCTGAGACACCAAAGGGCTCACAGCAACCCTGATTTCTCTGCCCCTTCTTCCCATTTCTGCCTTCTGTGCTCAGGAATTCCCTGCCCTTCCTTCCCATGCCTGGTTCTGAGTGTCCAGGAATTCCCTGCCCTTCCTTCCCCATTCTGCCTCCCAGTTCCCAGCATTTCCCTGCCCCTCTTTTCCCATGCCTGCCTCCTGTGCCCAGGATTTCACTGGCAGCTCTGTCTGGAGCTCCGTGCAGGGTTCTCCAGCAGAGCTTTGGGAAGATGAACTGGATCTCTGTGACCCTGGAAAGCCCTGAGGATGAAAGGCACAGGAGCCATTTCTGGGAAGCACCGAGTGTTTCCAGATCCCTGCTCAGTGAAAATCATCCCTGCTGATGCTGGGAGCGCTCAGAATTCCCGAGGGATTGATCCTGCAAGGTTCTGAACAACCTGTTCACCTCCAGGAGCCGCATGAAGCGGGGAGGCAGAGCCCAGCAGCAGCTGCAGGCGAGCAGGGATGATGTGAGATCGCGTGTGTTCCTTTCCTGACAGAAATCCGAGCGTGGAGCATCATCTCCTCAGCTGGTACAAACTGCCACGGGCCTCCACGGAACTGCACAACACCCCACAGCTGGAGGAGCTGATGCACAAAACGAACAGGGCGCTGAATGGCTCTGCAAACACTCCCGCATCTGTATTTATCACATTAGAATGAGCACCGCGGCTCTGGAGATCACCTCATGTTTATGCATGCGCAGTTCACACCCAAAATCACCACGAGATTTTTTTTGTTTTTTAATTTTTTTTTGTAGTTTCTTTTTTTAAAAACTTCTGACTAAATGGGGATTTCTGAAAGGGAGTTTATGTGGAATGTCGGATGTCAGATGGTTTTCGAACAACTGAGTGCAACAGGTCATTATCAGCTCCCCCTGAACAAAGAGAGCAACAAAGAGAGGGCTGTGGGGAGGGAATTGGGATTGGATTATGGGACGGGATTATGGGACAGGATTATGGGATGTAGGATGGGATGGGATAATGGGATGGGATGTAGGATGGGATGTCCCCCATCAGATCTTGGGGGATGCAGGGATGGGACTGGGATGGGATTGGAATATGGGATGGGATGCAAGACGGGATGTTCCCCATCAGAGTTTGGGGGGATGCAGGGATGGGATGGGGACAGGATGTAGGATGGGATGTCCCCATCAGTCAGTCCCTGAGCAGCAGGGCCATCCCTGCACGTCGGGAACCAGCCAAGCTCCATCACCCTGCCTCCACCACCCTGAAGCTCCCTGCAGGAACAGCTCGGCCCTTCCAGCCCCATTCCCCCGACCCGGGAGAAGGGCACAGGAGAGGGAGGGGAGCAGGGGAAGGGCTTTACTCTCGGGCATACAGGAGAATCCAAAGGAAAGCAGCACCTCCGGGAAGGCGGAGTGCCAGGGGAGCCCTCCTCTCAGTGTCCCGTGCTCAGCCCGAGCCACACCCGAGGGTCAAACAAAACCCCGGCTACTTCTGCAAACGCTTCTGCACCCCCTGCTCCGCAGCACAACAGCGTTTTTGGGGATGCCTTTGGAACGCCAGCCCCTTACCCAGCTCTCAGCAGAGCCCACCAGATCCTTGGCTGCCAGCCTTAGAAAGGCGCACACGGGTTTTATTCCCCCTCTCCTTCATCACATCCCTTTCAATCCCCTTCCCTCCGGTTATTTATTCCTCCGGAGAGCAGAAGCACGGCGCAAAGGAACAAGCCCCCTGCGCATTGTTCATCAAGCGCTGCTGAGTCGCTGCTAATTACTGCAGCGGCATCCCTGCCCTGGGCTCTGCTCGCCCGGGCTCTGCAGCACGCCGGCTCCACAGCCCACGAGCACAGAAATCTGGGTGGGTTTTTTTTTTTTTGTTTGTTTTTTTTTGAAACGCCGCGTTCTGGTATCACAAGCAACCAACAGGAAAATTAGCATTGTAAAATGGCAACCTCATTTAGATAAGCACCCTGTGAATCCATCTAATTTGTGTACAAAGTCATTATATGGTCGCAGCCGAGTGATTCGAGCCTCTTTCTCCTCTTCTGCTTCCCCCGCTCCTAAATACCAGAGCCCTGAGAGCATCCCGGGCTCGGAGAGCATCCCGAGCCAGCTGAGCGCTGCTGCCAGCCCCGAGGAGCGGGGACAGGGGCAGGAACAGGGACAGGGCTGTTCCTGGCTGTCCCTGGCAGTAGCAGCAGCTCAGCCCCGTGCCCAGTGAGCCCCAGCAGCCTCCCCCCAGTGCCCAGGGTGCTGCCACCTTCACCAGCCCCCCAAACATGCCTCAGCCAGCGGCTCCCGGGGCTCTTCTGGAGCAGCAGGATGGCTGTGAGCCCCTCTCCACTACCCCAGTACCTCCTCCAGGCACTGCTTGGGGAGCAGGTGACACCTGTGGGCACAAGCAGGACACCCCCAGAGTGGCACCGGTGCCACACACCCTGGACTGCACAGCTGGGGGGGTCCCTACCCCGCTCCCAGCCCCCCCTTGGCACTTGGGGACACACGTGGAGCCACATCACTTGTGGGATCTTTGTGATCATCATTGTGTCTTCCTGCAGACTTTTCCACAGGCAGAAATGCCAGAAGATTTTAACATCCATTCTGACAGCTTGGGAGTCACCGTGTTTAATAACAGAAAGCTGACAGGGAAACTCGATAAACAGAAATCCTTTCTGCTTCCATCCTGTCCCGGTCCATCTGCATTATCCCAGACATGCAGGAGATTTATATCTACCCAGGTGCTTGCACCAATTCCATCACCATGGCATCGCAGAGCTCTCAACTCCTTAAAAATAGAACTAATAGCATTTTCTCATTATTTCTTCCATCCAAGCTTTCCAGAGGAATGCTGGAATCACTTACGGCTTTATTTTATTTATTCCTTTGTTTGTGAAACAGGTTGAGCAAAGCACTTCCTGCCAGAGGAAGGGAAGGAAGGGAAGGGAAAGGAGGGGTGGAAGGGAATTGGGAGGGATTGTTGGTGTTGCAGTAGGGTCCCAGCACGGGTGGGTGCTCACACATCCCTGGGGGTGTTTCCCCAGCCCAGCTGTGGCACCGTGTGCCAGGTGGGCTGGGGAGAGGGGCAGGCAGGCAGGAAGGAGCATTGTGTAATTGAGAGCAATCCTGTGGAGATCAGGGATTAATTAGTGCAGAGAAACCGGCTCGGGGAGCAGCACTGCATTGCTGCTGTGCTTTTCTCATCACCTGCAGCCTGGCACAGCCCGGGCTGAGCAGAGGGGCTCTGCTGGCCCAGGGACCCCAGTCACAGGGAAATGGCAAATCTCTCCTTCCCACCAAGGAAGGTGCCTGGCACAGCTCAGCACCGAAGGGAAATGACCTTTACAGCCCCTTCCTTCCCTGCTCCACACCTTGCAATGCTTCCCAAGTGAGAGAAACAGATCAGGGCATTATGGGGATTATCTGCGGTTGCTCTTTGACCATCCCTCTCAACAAGTTTTTCATTTAATGAAACAGCAAGAGCTGTAAAGGTCTCTTGATGAGTTCCTCTCCATCCCTGCAGCCTCCTGAAGGAGTTCCTGACACAATCCCAGCCCTCAGGAAGGTGGAGGTGACCCCTGGAACACTTTTCCCAGGGGAACAGCCCAGCTCCTGCCCAGGGGACACAGGAGGGGGCTCAGTGAAACACTGAGCTGTCTGCTGGGGGAACCCTCTGAGCCCAACTGCTGCACAAACGTGTCCCCAAACCCTCTGTGTCACAGCTCCACCCCTACAGATCCCCTCCAAACCCAGCAAAACAACAACAGGGAGGGACAGCTGTCCCCTCTCTGCTGTCCCCAGGCTGAAGGCACCAACCCCACCGAGTGCATTTCACAGCTCCCAGTGAGGAGGGCAAAAACCATCCCAGCAAAGCTGGTGAAATCCAGATTGTCCCACTGGGTCTGTGGAAACGAGAGACAGAACACTCCCTCTGACCCCCTGTCCTGAATCTAGGCCAGTGTGGAGGAGGATTCCCAGCAGAGCCCGGTGCTCTCTGCTTCCAACGTGACTCCTGCTTCCCACAGCACCCTGCCCCAGCCTCCACGGGTTTTGGGGCTCCACCCCGGGCTGGGACACCCCAGCTGCTCCTCTGGGAAGGACACAGCTCCAGCAGGAGCATCCCCACATCCTGCAGCTCACACACTGAGCCCAGCTAACCCCAGAGGTTTGTCCTGTCCCATTCTCTTGGGTTTTTTGATATTTTGATGATTCCCAAGATTTAGAAAGTCCCTTTCTCCCAGCCCCATGACTGAAGAGAAAGTCAAGAGTTGTCTCTTCTGTTTTGCAAGGTTGTTTATTTTTCCTGATCTATTCCATTCTCTCCCTGCCCTGCTGAGCTCTGTTCTGCAGGTCAGGTTGAGGCACAATCCTAACCCTCAGGGTGGTGATGACTTTTTATACTAAAAACTACTTGTACTTTATTTACAATAATTTCCCAATCCCTATCACCTCTGTTGGACAGTCTGTCTCTGCTCTAAACCAACCAGAAAGTGTCACCATCACAGCAGGAGATGGAGGAGGAGAAGAAGGACAGGACACACCCAGATTCCTCCATCTTCCCTCTTGAATCCCCATTCTAAAAACCCACAAAATTCTACTTTTTCACGCTGTGACCAATTAATTATCATTCTTCTTCAACTCTCCTGGTCTGTAAATCCTCACACAAAGTTGGTAATTCCTCCCAAGGGCTAAAATGGAAGGCACAGGAGTTTGTGACTCTGTGCCAAGGTCTCTGAGCCCCCTGCCCGGGTCTGAAATCACCCAGGACAATCAGAGCAGTGTCCTGGGCTCTGACACCATTCTGCCACCACAAGCCAGCAGGATGAGACACTAATTAGCAGGGAGCTGTTGCAGGGATACATGAATATTAATGCCACCGTCCAAACTAATTTCCCCAATTACTGCTGTTACAGCAGCTCCATTACAATCCATAAAGCCGGGATTGATGTGAAGATCTCCCTAATAAGGGAGTGAGAACAACTGCTGGAGAGCTCTACCACGCCTCAGCTGACACTAACAAGGTTAATTTTCCCCCTGTAGAAAATCATCGAAATCTGTAAATATTTTAAGAATAAAAGCAGCCTTTCCCTCCTGGTATAAATACTCTGCTGTAAAATCCACACAGTGGATTTTAAGTGGATTGGTGAAGGAGCTGCCTTCACCCCAGCCCCAGCTCAGGGAAGTTTGGGATCTCCTGAACTCCCAAGCGTGGAGCATTGAACACTGAGAGAGACAGAAAGACCCATTAAACCAATGAGCTGGCTCCTGCTTTGGGATCTTTATTCCAGATTTCACATTGATACTCCCCCTTTGAAGTGTTTGTGCTCAGGAATTCATCAGCCTGTGACATGGCTGAATGATTATATGACATGTTAGAGCTTAAATGCACTTTTATTATGCGTAAAGCATTACATTTTTGTATTTATTTCCTTTTGCAATGCTTTTTTACCCCTCTGCAAACACAGCCAAGACTCGGAAATGATAAAGCTAAAAACTCTGCAATGACAAAGAAATGAAACCTTTTCCTGAGGAAAAAGAACCAATATATGCATTTCTATACATGACTGAGTTACACTGGTCCAGAACAAGGGGAAAACATAATTTCTGCTGCTGAGGATGACCAGTGCTTGACGTGCACCATGATTTAATTAACCAGCACCTACAGATCCACAGAGCTGATCCCATTCCCAGCTGCCCTGGGAGACATCACCAAGTGTCTCAGAGCCCAGTGAGAGCAGCAAGGACTGAACTCTCAGCAGAGCAAACGGATGCCTGTGATGGGTTTGGAGATGAATTCCCAGTTCTGAGTCACCAGACACCACGGCCACACCCCAAAGTCCACCTCAAGCCCCTCTGCAAGCCCTCACACCACGGCAAAGACTCATCCTTCCTCTTAACTCCAAGGGAGCAGTGGGCAGGACAAGGCAACAGCACTTTCTAGTAGACAAATCCCAGAATCCCAGAATATCTGGGGTTGGAAGGGACCTCTGGAGAGCACCCAGAGGGTGTCACTCCCACCTGGGGCAGTGACACAGCAATACATCCAGGTGGGTTTGGGATGTCTCCAGAATTCCCTGGGCAGCTGCTCCAGGGTTCTGCCCCCTCCGTGGCAGGACGTTCTTCCTCATGCTGAGGTGGAACTCCTGTTTTAGTTTATAGTCAAATTCCTGCTAAAATCCAGCTTTCAGGGAGAGCCCAGGCTCCTGGAACCGCCAAACCTGGCACCCTGTTCTCCCCCCTGAGTGATCACCTGAACTAACCCTGGCCCTGACACCTCTCAAGGATCTTTTACACTTTCAAAAGCAGCACAACGTCACAAATAACAGCACACACACAGCACAAATCCCTTTTCCTGGTGCTTACGATAAATAGAAAAGCTAAACGAAGCAAAAAGCCCTCTGGTGATGCTCAGTGACAGGAGGATGTTAAAAATCGTGTGAAAAATCACACAGATCAGGCTGTGCTGCACCAGATGCAAAGCTCAGGAAATGCCACAGGATTTTACATGATCCACAGTTTTAAACACCAGCTTCTCTGGGAGCAGAGTGCAAACACAGGAGCCTTTGAGAGGTTTTTTTCTCTGCTTCCACCTGCTGGTCAGACCATCCTCAATCCACCTGGGATCAGCACTGTGGGTGGGTTAAACCTGGGGATGAGGAGGGCTGGGCTGGGCTGGAGCTCGGTGACATTCCCAGAGCAGCACAGTGGGACAGGGAACAGCTCCCGACTTTCCCTAAGTGCAGCCCCAATGTCATGGTTTGCAGTTATTGTCTGAGTTTATTTATTTGCTGGTGTTGTTGACAAATTCCTATGAAATGCTGAACACTGTATCACACCTTATATAAACAGAAAGGAAAACTGAAATGCAGCCTCGTGACAGCACCATCCTTTCTGTGGTAATGCCAGCAAAGAGGAATTTAACAAATAACCATTTTGGGAGTGAAGAGCAGCCTCACCGTATTTCAGAAGATTTATTTTTGCAGAAGGGACACTGACTGAAAATTGGAAGAGGCTGGTGAAAATTGTTCCTTGAGATAATCGCTATTGATGACTTTCCTGCAGGATGAACATCGAGTTAGAACCTGGTTCTGTTGAGATGTGCACTCAAGGACCTCAATCAGATGAGCCCCCACAGGTCCAATTTACCACAAAAAGGACAAGGATGGTTGTAGGAGCCCAGAACATTCCTCTGACTGTCCTGGATGGTTTCTGACCCTGGCAAGGGGCTCAGAGACCTTGGCAAGGAGTCAAAAACTCCTGTGCCTTCCATTTTAGCCCTTGGAGAAATTACCAACTCTGTGTGAGGATTTACAGACCAGGAGAGTTGAAGTAGAATGATAATTAATTGGTCACAGGGTGAAAAAGGAGAATTTTGGGGTTTTTAGAATGGTAAGCAGAAGAAGACAAGATGGAGGTTTCACATGACTTTTAGACTTCTTCCTTCTTTATCTGCTCCATTTTCTGCTGTGATGGTGGAACCTTTGGTTGGCTTAGAGTAGGGACAGACTGTCTAACATGGATGATAGGGATTGGAAAATTCTTGTAAATATCATACACAAAGTTTTTAGTATAAAATCTCTGCCACCTTCGGGGCTGGGATTGTGCCTTGAACTGACCCTGCTGCACAGAGCTCAGCGAGTCAGGGAAAGAATGGAATAGATAAAAAAGAATAAACAACCTTGGAAAACAGAAGAGACAACTCTCAACCTTTTCTTTGATCTCTGGGCTGGGGAAAAGAGATTTTCTGCATCTCGGGAATCGCCAAAATACACAAAAACCCAAAAGATGGTTTTCCCAGAAACTCTCCTGTCATCCACCAACACGAGACCCCCTGCACCTTCTCCCAAGGAATTCCATCCAAATTCCAGGACCCCAACAGACACAGCCTGGGGGGGGAGCAGCAGGGGAAACGCTGCATGGGTGCTCCCAAAGTGAAACAGCCCCAGGCTGTGCCAGGGCATGTCCAGATTGGACAGGAGGAAGAATTGCCTCACAAAAAGTTTGTTGAGCCCTGGCACAGCTGCCCAGGGAAGTGGTGGGATCACCATCCCTGGAAGTGTTCAAAATTCCCAGGGCACCTGGGGACATGGTTGGTGGTGGGATAATGGTGGGGCTGGATCTTGGAGGGCTTTTCCAGCAAGCAGGGAGGTGCAGGAAGAGGAGAGGATGAGGAGCAAAGCTTCCCAGGCCAGGGCTGAGGCAGGAATGTGAATTTGTTTCTCACTCATCTTGTCCATCAAAGCTGCAGCAGGGCTAATAGGCTAAAATTGAACACGAGTGCTCAGGAACAAGAAAACCAAGCACATCCAGGCCAAAACCAGCACTGAAATTGTTCTGACCTGCCTTGCAGCTGCCTGGATCCTTTGTCACAGCTCCTTTCATGTCCCTCTTTCCCACCAAGGACCAGGTCTTTGGTTCCTGCCCCTCAAGGCCTGTCAAGCTTTTCTTTTCCTGGCTCTCTTTAAAGACACTGCCTGTGATTCCAAACCTTTCATACTTCTCTCCCTTACATTTCCCTGCTCCATCTGGCACTTGCAACACCTTCCAATTTAGATTCATCTGGAATGGATCCAGCAACAGCTTCAGAAATCCTGAAGCAGATGCTTTAAACAATGTCTCTCCCACCTTCTGCACTGATGGGGAAGGAGAGAGCTGCCAGACCCTCCTGCCCTCTTCACCAAGGAGCATTCCCAGCCCTGAAGGAGGAGGGATCACTGGCACTGGGGCTGGCACAGCCCCCTGGGGGGCTCTGGGCACTCCCCATTTTCCTCATTCCCAACCCCTGGCACATCCTCCTTCCCTACAAACAGAATCCCATCTGCTCTCCCATTCTCTGCTGCCACCAGCTCTCTCAGTGTCTCTGTTGTTTTCTCCTTTCATCCACTGCCAGAAGGCCCAGGTGACAGCCAGCAGGTGGGTGCCCCATCCCTGACTCAGCTCCCAGGAGTGTCACAGGGACCCTTCCTGATTTCCAGCAGCCCTGAAGTGCAGGGCTGGGGCAGTGGCTCCCCTCGAGCCCATCCCTGGTGCTGTGGGGAGGAGCAGGAGCTCAGGGCACCACCGGGATGGGGTCTCAGCTCACCTGGGCTGCTCAGCCCCTCCTGCCTGCCCCCTGGACTCCTCCCAGAGCTGCTGCTCAGTCCTGAGGAGCTCTTGCCCTGACACATCTTTAACCACCTCGGAAGCTGCTGGCACGGCGCTGGTGCACAAACACCCAAGAATGTTTAATTATCAATGGCAACACTCACAGAGATCCAAGAATATTTAATTATCAGAGCATCAGTCACAGACTGCAGCTCCACACCACTGCCTACTCAGCAGAGCCACCTCGGATTTACTGAACTACCTCTGTTCTCTCTCTGTTTTCTTTTCATCTCCACGATTATTGCCCATCATTCCTGGGAAGCTCCATCAGTAATTCAAGCCAGACTCTCAGCCTGGCTCCTGGGCATAGTGAGGGTGTGCTGCAGCATTGATCTGCCTTCCTGTGTGCTGCAATAAATATCAATCAAGCTCCTCATCCTTCCCCCTTTTAAATGCAAAGCTACTGCCAAAGAGCCAACCTGAGCCTTCTATGATGCTTCGAGTGCTGCTGATTCTTCACATATAAAACAGAACACACAGAAAACCCTCCCTTCCCTAGAGATGAAACAGGGGCTGGAGTTCATCTGCAGCTGGTTTCAGGAGGATGGAGTGCTGCACTTTCACATGGAGCATCCTCAGGGGCAGCACTGCTTCAATTCAGAGCAGTTTGGGACATCCAGGCTGGGCAGGAGCCTGGCAGGGTGAGATTGCCCAGGTAATTTAGGGCCCTGCAAGTCTCTGTGCCCCTCTGGCATGGTCCTGCAGCAGGTGAGCCCTGGTGGGAGCTGTGCCACCAGAACATGGCCTGGGGAGGGTGCGTGCCCTCATCACACAGCTGAGGGGTTTTCATGGCTGGGAGGATTAAAGAGAGAATTTGCTCTCTCTCAAAGGACCACAGAAAAGCTGTAAGAGGGAAAATGAGCAGCAGCCAAAGGATGCAGGGAGAGTCCCCTGCTCACCCCTCCACAGCCACCCTCGGGCCCTCTGCTGCCAGGATGGGCTCAGGAGCTGCAGCTCCCAGAGGGATGTTCTGGAGCACCAGGAAATCAAACCCTCATTCCCTCTAGCCCCCAGCCACACCTGCCCACCCTCACAGCTGGTGAGAAAGCCATTACAGCCATTGGAGCAGTTCTCATTAAATTAATCCTCATTTATCCCAGCTTTGAGCACTCACAGAAGCGTGGGGCAGCAGCTCTGGGAGCCAGCCCAGCCCAGCCCAGGCTGCAGCTCTGGCACTGAGCCCTTGTCCCCAGAAGTGTCCTGTGACAATGGCAAGTGACCCCGGGCAGACAACAGCCCTTCACACCTGGCAGGAGCCTGGGGCTGAGCCCCCTTGCAGGCCAGAGCCAAACCTGGCCAAGAAAATGATGCCTTAGGATTTAACTGTTATATTTTTCAGACTCTGGGCTGTTTTGGTGTGCAGTTTTAGGTTTCATATTCAGCGTTACTGAGCTCTCTTCACACAGCAGGGACACAAAACAATTCCTTCTCCAGTTTGATACCAAGGACAACTTTCAGCCCAAGAACAAATCCAAGGGTGAAGGGAGAAGGCAAACCAAGGAGGATGGAGCTCCCTAAGCTGGAGCTGTGGTTGGACAATTGATTCTAAAATGCTGATGGAGCAGAACTTATCAAAATGTGAGCCCTCATGACCCAGGGTCCATTTTGTGACCACTTTGGGGCATCTTGGGTGTGGTCCAGCTGGACTCTTGTGTGACCCAAGAGCACCCATTGAGAGCTTTTAATAAATCCCTGCTTTATCCTTTGCCCTGTCTGGTCTCTGTTCCAGCTCAGCCTCCAGAAGGCAGCACACACATCAGGAATTTATCCTGCCTCCTCTTCCAGAGCCACCCATCCCCATCTGCCCTAGCCTGGAACAGGAGCCAGCAAACCAAGGGAGATGTGACCCCTGGAGCCAGCCTGGCAGTGCCCAGAGGGGACAGCACGGTGGGCACAGTGGCACCAGCACTGCACAGGAGCCTGTCCCTCCCTGGGCACACGGCACTGAGCCCACCCAATGCCATAAAAGCTGCATCTGCAGCCAGCAGGAAATTGTGCACGAGTGAGAACGAGCCCTAAATGCTGAATGAAGCTTTGAGAAGAGAAAAAAATCACAATTCTGGTAGAAGCCAAGCCAAAGCTGCTGTAACACCCCTCCTTCACAGGGGTTCTGCAGCAAAGTGCCTTACGTGTAATTAAATGATATGGATAATAAAAGCCAGGAATCAAAGGGAAGGCAAAATAAAGGTTTGAAGGTAAAAAGATGTTTTCAGATCCGATTTCAAAATGATGGTTGCATAAATGGAAAAGCAAATTTAACAATATTACTGTACTCTATCATTAGGAGAAAATGAGAGCGATTTACTTATCACAAAACTGCATTTTTTTAAACAAAACCAGCACTTAAAACAAAACAGATCTTTGATAGAAAGACCATCAAAGCTGGGTTGTTTCCAGCCAAGCAGTGTGAGGGGAGGTTTCAGGCAGGCTGTCCTGTTCTCCTGTGTCCCAGGGGAGGGCAGGTGGCACCAGGACAGTGGCACAGGGGGGGGAGAGAAGGGACAGCTGCACCTCTGAACCCACCCAGGGCAGGGTTTGATCCACCACAGAGCCTTTGGCCAAAAGTGTGAGATCTTCCCCAGGGGAAACCCAGCCCAGAGCAGGCTCAGGGCTCCCTGGAATGCCCCGGGCTCAGGAAGTGCTGAGCTGAGGCTCATCCAGGAAGGTTTATGGGTTCAATATAAAGAAAATGCAAGTCAGCTCTTGCTGCCCACAAACACCACGACTTTGTTCTGCATCGTGCCTGTGAGCTGCAGCTTCCCACCACGTCCTGGCTCGTGGGAAATACACAAACTGCTCCAATTAAGCAGCATCTTTCTCCTCATCCCTCAGCAGCCCTGGGGGTCAGGACTCTCTGTCCCCTAAACTCTCCCTGCAGAGGAAGAAATCTGCTGCATTTGCAAGCACATCGCTTGCTTTTTGTGCAAACAAAGGAACACACGAAGTTTGCAAGGTGACTTGCCAAAAAAATCTGTCTGGGGCCGATTCTCCCTGCTCCATAAGTTTCATAAGCCAATAAAGCTCTTTTATTGCAGTCTCACATCCCATTCTCCCTCCAAAGCCAGCCAGGTGTGAGGCTCCCCAGAAGCTGCACCCGGCCCCAGCTTCGTTCTCAGTCACTGCCAGCCCAGGTTAAGGTAAAGCAGAAATTTTTAAATGATTCCAGCACATAAAAATGATTTCTAAAACTAAATTTATTCTGTCCATATGGTGGCTGAATTGTTCTTTCAAAACTCCCTGTTATTGCTGAAATACCAGAAACACGAGCAATGCCCAGTGACCTCCTGCACCTGGAGGAACCAGGAACACAAAAATCCCACTGAAGGTGGTGGCCAGTGGGAGCTGTCCCTGCCCATGGCAGGGTTTGGGACAAGGTGATCTCTGAGATCCTTTTCAACCCAAAGCACTCTGAGATTCTGTGACAAAAATTACCCCAAATCAAACACGTGACTGACCCAGACCCACAGTCACAAATATCAGGGGTTTAGTTACTCAGCCCCAAAGGAATTCCAGCAAACCAGCAGCTCCCACAGCTCCTTGTGGCCGGGGAAAGCTAAGCAGAAGAAATTCAGTTTTTAAAGTTAACAGCACAGGGAGCCCAGGGTGCCACCGCCCTGCCACTCCTGGGGGAAAACCAGAGACCAATGAGCAGTTTTTTGGTCTGTGAATAAAATCATGGAGTTGATAAGGATGAAAAAGATCTCCAAGATCCCTGTCAGCCCAGCAGCTCTGCTGTGTGCACACCACTGCCCTGTGTCCCCAAGTGCCACATCCACAGAAGGCAAACCAAGGAGGATGGAGCTCCCTAAGCTGCAGCTGGAATTGCACAATGAACTCCAAGGTGCTGCTGGAGCAGAACTTCTCCAAGTGTGAGCCCTGGTGGCCGGGTGTCCATTCTGTGCCCATTTTGGGCTCCCCTTGGGTGTGTCCCAGCCGGGCTCTGGTGCTGCCCAGGTGTGCCCAGGGAGGCCTTGGAATAAATCCCCAATTTATCCTTCTGCTCTGCCTGGGCTCTGCTCCAGAAGGGATCAAATCCAGGCTGGCTGGGGCTGGGAACAAGCTGGGCTGGTGGGAGGTGGGCACTGAGGCCAACAGCAAAGGGAAGCAGCTTCCCTGCTGCTGTGGAGACAGGAAGAATTCCAGGAGAAAGAAGATAATGCATTGTGTTAAAATTCATTTCCCTGAAAGCTCAGGGTGTCTCGTTGAGAATCCCAACAGCAGAAAGCATCCTTGTGAGAACACCCTGGTGCTGGGCTGGGGAGGGAAGCTGGGATCACAGAAACCCTGCCAAATGTGTCCCCACCCTGCTCCTGGGCACAAACAAACTGAGGAGGTGCCACCTTTGTTTAAGGGAGAAGCAGCTTTATGGTGCCTTCAGGAAATACATATGAAAATTTAATTCTCATAAATATCTTTTACAGCTTGCAGCACTAATTACGTTGAATTCATTTGGTTCTCAGACCGTTAAATAAAGTTTTTCATTGATTTACAGATTATAGGTTGATATATCACAGCAAAGCTCCTTCCTGGTTTATTATGCCCCTCGAAGCCTTTTTAAAAATGTTATTCAGTCCAAAATCAATAGTTACACTTGCAAAGGGAAAAATAGCAACGTGGAAAGGCTCCCAAAGGGAAGCTTTAACCCTGGGGTGAATCTTACCCAGAGCAAGAGAACCTCCCAGTCATGAAAAATGGGACATATGGATATGGAAATACCTGACCAAAACACCTCCACTTTGCACCCTCTCCTCGTTTCATTCCCTACAATAACTTATTTTCAATAAAAAGATGAAAAACCACTCCAAGGCTTTTGCATTTCCAAACCAGAACGCACCCAAGGTTTTTTGGTCCTTGGATTTGTCCCTATTTTGATGGGGTTTTATACAGATTTCAACCAAGAGTGGATTCGTTTGGAGAAGCATGACATTTCCCAGAGAAAAGGGGAAATCTCTCCAACATGATAATTATGTGGGAAAGAATGCATCTCCCAAATCAGGCCTCAGTGAGAGCAGCTCTGTGCGACAGCTCGGAGCAGCAGCGCGGGGAGCTGTGAGTCATCAGTCGGCCTGGAGATGCTCAGGAATGACTAATTTGAATTTTAAAAGTGAAAATAAAAGGTTACGTGCTTGGGGATGCAGGCCACAGGCAGCTCGGAGGAGATCTGGCAGATGAGAGGGAATGGAGGGAACAATTCCTGCTGGAGGTGTCGGGGAGGGGATTTCTGGCTGGGGAGGGTCCCTGGGCTGTGCATCCCTGAGCTCCAGCCTTGCTGCAATCCCACAGCAAGCAGAAACAAATGGGAGGGGAAATCACAGCATTCTGCACTCAGGCTTCTCAGGATTCATCCCTGATGGAGGGACAGCACACAAGGAATGGGATATTGAGAAGGAAACCCCCACACCTTCCTCTGCTGTGCATCCCTCAGCTCCCAAATACGAAGACAAATATTCTCCACAGCTTTAAAAATGGCATTAAGGAGAGGTAACTCAGAAACACTGAAGATTCAGACTGTATCACTTTCCTGCTAGGAGAGTATTTAAATTGCATTTTGCTGCCTATGATGGATCTGTCACCCCAGGAGCAGCAGAGCTCCTCAGCCGGGCTCTGGGAATATTAAAGAAGCTCTGCCACAGGTTCATATATTTCAATCTCCTCTGTCTCGCTGGGTAGGCATTGCCAGGGCTGGCAGCTAAGTGGGTAAAAAATTAGCTATTTATTTATTCCCTCCCCCTGCATGCTCCCAGTAGGAGTATCACAGTCACAGGGACTGGGTCTGAATCTAATAACAGATCCTGTGATTGTGTTAACTGGATTTTCCTGGGAGAAAAGTGACAATTTCTGAACTGACACTTTTATGAGTTAACCCCTGCTCGTGCCTTCACCCCCTCCTGGTGCCCCTGGACCCCAGCACCCCTGAGGGCTCTGGGCTGCACCTGCCCTGGCAGGAGAGAGCTGAGCCCTGTGCAAAGAGTCCCACACTGGGTTGGCTTGGGAGGGACCCTAAATCCCATCCAGTGCCACCCCTGGATGGGCAGGGACACCTCCCACTGTCCCAGGTGCTCCAAACCCCATCCAGCCTGGCTTTGGGCACTGCCAGGGATCCAGGGGCAGCCCCAGCTGCTCTGGGTACCTGTGCCAGGGCCTGCCCACCCTGCCAGGGAACAATTCCTACGCCAAATCCCATCTAAATCTACCCCACTTCCAGCTGAAAGCCATTCCCTGTGTCCTGTCCCTCCAACCCCTTGTCCCCAGCCCCTCTCCAGCTCTCCTGCTCACCAGAGCAGGGCAGGTGTTGCTCCTCCTTCTTTGCTCCTTGCACAAAAGTTGGTCTTTCCCAGCCTCAGTGATTCTGAGATCCCACACAAGCCAGGGCAGTGAGTTCTCATTAATGAGCTCTTTTGGGCTCACTGATCCCTCGCTGCACTTTGCAGCCTGAACAGAAATTGTTACTGTAAATAAGAATGGCACTGATTTTCCCTACCCAGGGACCACCGTTCCCACCTAACAGGATTATTATTCACTGCAGCTCAGGCCAGCCTGAAGAGGAGCTGTTATTACAACTCGCATGGTAATGAAGGGTTTTCTTTACCTGAACCCACTAACAGCCCTTTTTATCTAAGCAGTGTTCTGCTAGAAAAATGTGTCCTCCAAACCCCTCTAAAAACAGCTCACTTGAAATCAAATCAGTTGCTTCCTACTGTACTCGGTGCCCAAGGCATTAATTTGTTTTGAAGATGACAGCACACGATGGCCCTGCCCTGGTCCCAGCAGCTCAACACTCGCAGCATCCCTTGTCAAAATTACAATTCCTCCCCAGTTCTGCCCCAATTCCTCCCCAATTCTGCCCCAAATTCCTCCCCAATTCTGCCCCAA
>CM031868.1:20108774-20121415 GCA_018697195.1 Certhia americana | reverse complement strand
CCCAATTCTGCCCCAAATTCCTCCCCAATTCTGCCCCAAATTCCTCCTGCAGAGGTTCTCCCCAGCCCCTGGCCAAGGCAGGGCTGCTCTCAGCTACACCCTGGCTGCATCCAAACCCTGGGCCTGCTTTTTTTGGCCAGGTGGAGACCCAGCTCCTCCCCTTCAGGCTGGACAGGGAGAGGGCACAGCCTGGATGGAGAGCCATTGTCACCTTGTTCCTGTCACCAAGGGCCCCTCCTGTGCAGCCCCTGGGGACACACAACTCCCCAAAAGCAGCAAGAACCAGTCCCTGCAGAGCCCTGCTCAGCTGAGGCTGCCCAGGCTCCAAGAACAACCACAATTAAGGGATTTCTCTTTGCTCCTGTAGCTGGTTCAGCCCTCCTGGAGCAGCAGTTCCCTGGTGGGAAGCAGAGGAGCTGCCCCCACTGCACTGGATCCTGACTCCAGGCATTCCCTCTGCCACTGACAAACACATTGGAAGAGACAAATCAACCCTGGCTCCTCACCCAGGGATCAGCAAGGTTGGGAAAGACCTCTGAGGTCACCAAGTGCCACCTCAGACTGGCCACTGAAATCCCAATGTCCCTGTCCCTGCCCTGTGAGCAGAAATGTCCAGAACTCATCTCCAACTCTCTGAAATATGAATGTGTGATGCATGAAGAGCGGCAGAGGGGTCCCAGATCAGCTGCACTGCCCAAATCCAGCCCTGAAAATATCAGGGTGGGTGAAACCCTGCTCAGCCCCCGTGCACAGCAGCAATAATCAGGGCTGATTCCTCACCAGCATCCTCCAGGGAAGGGGTTTAGAACTTCACCCTCTACCAGAGGCTTTAAAACTTCCTCCTGAATCATCTCCCTCTGAAGTTTCCTCTCCCTGTCACTGTGGTGAACATTTCAAAGCAGACGTTACGCTTTCATTTCAATTATTCTCTTTTTCTCCCCTCTGTTTTTCAGGGAATGTCAGTTTTCTCCTCAGAATGGTTTATTTTATGGTTTCAGATAAGCTTTTAGGGATATGATAGGGCTGCTAGTCTGGAGCAGGCTCATCACACCCTCCCCAGTGTTGGATGCTGCCCTACTTTGAGGCTGTCTTACACAGACTATATTAAGCACACACATGCAAAAATGTTCCCTGTGATGTCTGGGTGCCTTGGAAAGGAACGAGTGGTGAAACAATTCCAAACAGGGCACACATTTCAGACTGACAAAATTATCCCCATCAGCTGGGGCAAGAAACCTCAAATTATCTCATTGATTAAAATCACATCCTTCCTCCTGCTGATCAAACGGATAATGCACCTTATTTATTTGAAAACAACCAACTCTGCTAAGTAGTACCTGCTGAAATTGAGCTCTCAAGATGAAATTAATGTCATTTACTGCTTGAAACAGGAGGAAGGTGCATGTGAAATACCAGTCTGGGGATGCAGGAGGAACATTTAACTTGGAATTCATAAATCCTTCCCTGACTCCAGCAAGCTCAACAGAAAGCTCTGGGTAAATTCCTTTAAATTGAAATCTTAAGTGCTTTAAAAAGACAAAGCAAAACTTCAGTGGTCTTCAGGTTCCAAAGAGGCACCTAAATATCCAAATACCACAGAGAGGCTGTGGCTGTACCTGGATCCCTGGCAGTGTCCCAGGCCAGGCTGGGCATTGGGGTTTGGAGCCACCTGGGACAGGGGCAGGGGTGAGACAGGAGATCTCCCAACCCAAACCATCCTGGGATTGCAGAATTCCACAATTCTTGCCTTGACAGAGCAGCCCAGAGGATGGAAACCCAGTTCCCCCTGAGGAGAGCCCAGAGGTGCCCAGCCTGGTGGAGCCACACAAGAGCTGAGCCCAGCTCAGGAGTAACAACAGAGGCTTTGCCACTCCAAAAGTCAAGAACACTGAAAGTTTCTGACAGCAGCAATTCTGTCTTTCAGCTTAATGGAGGAAAATGGGCAAAAAAAAAGCAAAACCAAGGACTGGTTGCTGTAAAATTCTGTAGAGCAAATGTCAAAGAGTAATTAAAAAGAAGGGAGGATTTCTGTGGACCTGAATGAGTAATGAGGAAGAGAGCGACTGTTGAAGTGACACTGCTTAATAATCTCATTGTAAAAACAGAAAAGTTACGTTCAGGGGAATTATTTTTTAATTATTTTGAATTGGTAGCTGGAAAAGGAAAGGAAAATGGGTGCTTGTGCTGTTAAATGCCACTAATGTACAAGGCTCCTGAACAAAAAGGCTTCTCAATTAAAACACTCGCAGCACTGCAGTGCCATCACTTATCAGCTGCATTTTGTGCTGCCATTCTCTTTGGGGGCACCACTGCTCCTGAACTGGGAAATTCACAGCCACATCCAGGAGCTGCTGGGCTCTCTCCTCCCACAGGACCAGATCCCAGGGCTTCCCTGGGCTTTGTGTAAACTCCCAGCAGAGCTGGGTGTCCCACCTGGACTGTCAGATGCATCCCCCCTGTATGGGCTGGGGAACAGGAGCACTTGGTTCTGTTTTGAAGGTTGTTTTCAGAGCAGGAATCCAGCAGTGAGCCCCAGCAGCCAGGGAGGCTTTTCCTCCAGAAGTCTGAAATCAAATCCTACTTTAAGTAAGGGCTGCCCTTCCTGACAGTCCCTGGGAGAGGTGGCACAGCCGTGTCCTGGGGACAGCGAGGTGGCAGCCAGTGCTGGCACTGCCACCTCTCTGGAGAAAGCAAATAGCTTGTCACAGCCAGGAGAGGCTGGGCTGGAATCTGTGAGAGTGATGTTAAAATTGGCTGGTGCAGACTTCCCAGGGACAAAGAGGAGGTGCCTGTGCCATGCAGGGAGCTGGGGCCACGCTCCCACCAAAGGGGTGAACACACAATCACAAATCAGAATCACAGGATCAGAAAACCAGCATCACAGGATCAGAATCACAGGATCAGAAAATCAGAATCACAGGATCACAGGATGGAAGAGCTTGGAAGAGACCTCCAAGATCATCAAGTCCAACCCAGCCCCATCACCTCAACTAAACCCTGGCACCCAGTGCCACATCCAGGCTGGTTTTAAACACATCCAGGGATGGTGACTCCACCACCTCCCCAAGCAGAACATTCCAGTGCTTCTATCATCCTGCCAGAGCCAGGAAAAGCTCACATGGGGGGAAGTCCTGTCTCTCTCCTGCCCCTTGGCTGCAGGGCACTGGGAAGGAGTTGGGCTGTGACCCCAGCCCAGCCAGCACCCCAGGGACCCTCAGCAGTGGGAGCCTGGGCCTCAGTGCACCCAAAACAGAGAAAAGCAGAGTCTTCCTGCTGCTCCTGCTGGCATTTGCACCTTCACCCCCCCCTTGTTTAGAGCCTCGACTAATTCAGGTCAGGCAGACCCAGCCCAGCAGCTCTGAGTGGGCTCCCCTTGATCCAGCCCCTCAGTGCACATCCCATCCAGACACACTTGATTTTATCCATGGCACAGGGCACAAGGTGGGCTGCAACTCCAGGAGCACCAGGAAAACATCCCAGAGCCAGTGGCTGCAGCACTGCTCCCCATCCAGCCCCACTCCCAAATTCACTGTTTCCTCAGCAAACTGAACTTTTGACACCCAAAACTGAACCTTCCCTGCCTGTCAGCTGCACTTCTTCCCCCTGCACTGAATTATAGATGTTAGACAATTCCGAGAGAGGAGTGTTAATTATTAATAGGAATTACCTGAATTGATTCGCAATTACAGATTATTATTTTCTATTACACTGCAACAGGACTGCAGGAATTCCATTAAACCCAAAATGAGGATCATCAATTCCCATTAAGACACACGTAAGATGAACACATTACATCTCTGTTGAAGGCAATGATTCCCATTCCCAGGAATTTCCATTCTGGGCTCCCAGCTGCCATCTCCTGCTCCACACAAAACCCCTCCTTGGCCAGCACAGTTCCCTGCAGAGCAGCTCTGTCCCAACAAGGGATCCTTTCCCTGAAAGCTGGCCCAGAAAAACTGACACTCTGGGTTCCTTCCTCCTGATTAACATAAAAAAAGAGGAGGGAAAAAATGCCTCTGCAGCGCCAAAAGCTTTTCTCATCAGAGACATTCCAACAGGTGCTCAACACAACTCATTCCCTGCATGGATATTAATGTTCTGAGACCGTAACAGAGCATGCTACTAATCACTAAACCAGTCATTTATTTCTAAACTTTCTGCAGGTTGATGGAAATTCAGATTGAACCTCCCAAGAGAGGACAGAGCTGAACACCCCAGGGTCAGACTGCTCCCCAAGGAGAAGTGACTGCCACTAAACTGAATTAAACCCCCAGTGACAGTGCTGCTTTCTGGAGCTGAGCTGGAGCAGAGCCCAGCCAGAACAAAGGATAAATTGGGGATTTATTCCAAGGCCTCCCTGGACACACCTGGGCAGCACCAGAGCCCGGCTGGGACACACCCAAGGGCAGCCCAAAATGGGCACAGAATGGACACCCGGCCACCAGGGCTGACACTTGGAGAAGTTCTGCTCCAGCAGCACCTTGGAGTTCATTGTGCAATTCCAGCTCCAGCTTAGGGAGCTCCATCCTCCTTGGTTTGCCTTCTCCCTTCACCCTTGGCTTTGTTCTTGGGCTGAAAGTTGTCCTTGGTATCAAACTGGAGCAGGAATTGTTTTGTGTCCCTGCTCTGTGAAGAGAGCCCAGAGACACTGAATATGAAACCTAAAACTGCTCACCAAAACAGCCCAGAATCTGAAAAATATAAAAGCTCAAACTGAAGGCATCAACAGAATAAAAAGGCATCAGAAGGATAAAGCAGTAGTGGGACAGGGGTTCAGTGCCAGGGTCTGGGAGAGAAAGAGGAGGACCCACAGGGAGGGACAGCAGAATTAAGTGCAAAACAGCAAAAATTTGAAGAGCTATAGTTGAGAAACAGAACCCCCTGAACCTGTTCTGTGCATTACCCTAAAAACCTGCAGATTTGGAATTCCTGGGGGAGCAGGCACCACACACAGGATGGGAGATTCATTTACAGATCTGAGATCTCTATTCTACGGAAATCCAACATTTTTCCCACAATGCACTAACCCCAGTAACTTTTAAAATCCCTTAGAAAAACATCACTTTTTTCACTCAAAAGTTTCAGTCGAGTCAGGCCTTAGTGATCATCTAACCTTGAGAAATTGCATCTTTTTTTTGGGTGGACTGTAATAACTTCTGAGTGACATATCTGATCCACTCAGAAATGTCTGGGAATTAAGCAGGCATCAGTAGGCAGAGTCCAATTGATTTTGGAGAGAGCCAGGAAAGAGCAGAGTAAATGAGGCACATATTACTCTCTTTATCTGGTTAGCAGATTAATTTCCTCCAGCATCTCTGTAATCATTTATAAATAGCTGATGGCAGCTTTAGAAAATAAAAAGAAAAGAAAAATCAGTTCAAATTGACATCTCAAAGCCTCACAGCCCATGGAGAGAAACTTAATGGGATCACAGCATGGGTTGAGGGTGCTCTCATGGAATAATTCCAGTGGGAAAAGATCCACAAGATTATCCAAGCCCAGCCTTTGGGGTGGATCCCCCAATTCCTTCAGGCTCACTGGGGCATCCAGTGAGAATCCAGGGGCACCTCTCTGTTGCACCAGAGCAGCAGCACAGAGCCCAGGCTCACCCTGGGATCCCAAAATTGCTGTTGGAAGAGCTGTGAGTGCAAGCCAGAACAAATAGGAGCTGTCTGCTTCTGCTTTGCCAGTGTTATTGCACAGCTTGCCTTTCCCTGCTCTGACAGAGACCTTTTGTGGGCAGTTTTATCCCTCAGCAGAAAGAAATAACTCTGAAATCCTCTCTGGCTGCCTGATATGAATTAACCCTTGAGACAAAGCATCTCTTTATGCAACAGCAAAGTTCCCTGAACACAAAAAGCTTCTTGCAAGGAGTGATTAAGCACAAGGAGCCTTCCCACTCCACACTGTTGAAAAATCATCCAGCACTCAGAGCTGGTATTGGTTATGTTGCCTCCAAGATGTTTTCCTGCCAGAGGAATGTGTTTTTCCAAAGGGGCACCAACTTGCATGGAAATTCCCTGATTCCCAGCAATATTGCAGCAGAGATCCAGTGTCACACCTTGGTCACAGGTGCCCTTCCCAGAGCTCCCTTCCCACCTAATGCTGATCAGTAGAATGTTATTTATTTATTATTTACCATTTGCCCTCCCAGATCCACATTCTCTGAGCAAGGGAGTTCATCCCACTGGCTTTGCTGGCAGAAGTCTCTCTCCCAGAACCCAGATGGTTCTTAAATACCAAGAATTATCTGCTAATGGCTTTATGGGGTTAATTAACTGTTTCTTTTTCGAGATAACAGAACTTGCAATGAGGAGCATTATCTTTAGTGCTACCTCCTCCAAAGGAGAACACAGGATAATTGGTACTGCCTGCTATTGCCCATTATACACAAAATTAAGGCAGGGAATTTACACACAGTGATTACCATTGGTGTTTTATTACCTCCCATTCTCCTAATGGATTGCAGTTCACACACAATGGGTGTACAAGGAAACTGCTTTCTGTCTTCTCCTAAACTGAGCATTCTGCTGCAGTGCCCCAACTCCAGCCCTGAGGGTTTCTGTGCTGATAAGGAGCCCACGTCTCTCCCAAACCTGGGGGGAAAGCATTAACTGCACTCTGCACCATCCTAAAGCCTCCAGGAACATCCAACAGGATATAAAGTGATGCTCTATCAATTTGGGAGAGTCCAGAGGTTATGAAATGCCTTAGACTTCATTTAAGTTAAAACCCTTGGAAGGGCCTGGAATGCTCCGGGGGTGGAGATGCTGACAAGCAAATCAGGTCACAAACCCCAAAATAACTGACAGGAAACCAACAGCAAACTCGGTTTGTTGCTAAGAGCAGAGGGAAGTGCAAGAGCACCTGGATTTTACTGGAGGAAGTCGCTTGGTGCTGTGGGTGCAGTTTTGGGTGGCCCTCTGAGGACCCTGAGCCTTCTGCCATGGAATTCACCACTGATTGGGGTTGGAAGGGACCCTAAAATTGCTCCCATTTCACCCCTGCCATGGCAGGGACACGTTCCACTGTCCCAGGCTGCCCCCAGCCCCAGTGTCCAGCCTGGCTTTGGGCACCCCCAGGGATGGAACAGCCCCAGCTTCTGCAGAAACCTGAATTTCCTTACAAAGCCTCCAAGCTGAGCAAATCCTGAAAATTCAAACTAACGCCAAAGGGAAAAAAAGAACAGCCCTGGCAGTGTGAGCAAAGGCAGTGTGCAGGTTCAGGGAGCACTGCTGCAGGTTTGGGACAGAAGGAGTCCCACAGCCAGAGCTCTCCAGGGAGGAAATCTGGGTGCCACTCCCAGAATTGTCCCCATGAAGAACCCTCCCTGCCCTGCTCAGCCTTTCCCTGTCACACACCCCCATGGCTCCACGGCCCTGCCCCAGGAATGGCTGGGATATCCCCTGGGAACAGCAGGGATGTGGCTTTGTCCCCTCAGGACTCAGCTCCTCTCCTGCCAAACCAGAGCCAGAGGAGGCAGTGTGAAGATGCTGCTTGCTCCTGGAGTACATTCCATTTAGGCATTTCTTTTTCCATAAGCAGCAGTAACATGAAACTGGAACGAGATGTTCTTCCAGCAGAAAGATGAGTGTTCACACTTGGTCTAATTCAGCAGAGCTTCCCAGCAATATCCAGCACTGCATTCCCATCTTTCCTTGGATCCCAAGGGACACAAAGAGCAAAGCCCAGCCCACATGCAGGCCTGTCCTGCTCCTGCCAAAGGAATTCCTCCCTCCACCTGCACACCCCTTTCCTCCAGAGCTGCCAAGCCCTGCTGTGGTTTTGTCATGGGTGTCAGTGCAAAATGTCCCCAAAACTGGGGATTCTGTCCCCAGCTGTTGGAACTGGGCTGGGGGAATTGTCTGTCCATGGCCAATGTCCCAAACCAGCTGGGGCAGTTTTCTGATCTCCTCACAACCCATCCTCCCTCCAGCCACAGATCTCCTGATGATGGGCCAGGGAATGTCACTGAGAAAATTCCATCAGCATTGGGAGATGCTGCAGCCAGGGCAGGAGCCAAACATTCCTCGGATCCAATCTGGATTGGGAACACCAAAACATTCCCTGATTAAATGTCCCTGTATTATTGCTCTGTGATCAAACCCCAAGCAGATGTCACCACTCCTCCCTTTATCCTCACAAAGACAAAGTGTGTGTGAGACAGCAAATTCTGTTCAGGATATTGCCCCATGCTGCAAAATTGTCACAAACAATTTCTAAGCAAACCCTAGCCAGCTATGTGGCATTTATTGTACTCCTCCCTGCACTGAAACCCTTCTGAATTCTGCTCATCTTTGTCCCCCAATGGCAAAGATGGCAACGAAGCTACAAAATAAGCTGAGTGCATTGTAACTAAAGCTAAAGGGTCCCAAATTAAATACGAGCAGTGTACAATTTAATCTATTTCCCTTTTTCCAACAACTCATAAAAAAATCTTAAATTGTGCTTCTGCAGTTTAAGACATCAGCAAATTCTCTAATTGCTTTCCAGAACCATTGTTATTTTATGAAGGGACTCTCCATCCTCCATGTTCTACAGCTGGAAAATTAAATTACCCTCTGCAGGCAACGTGTACAGGAACCACAGGCACATTTCTGAAGAGACAGTGGGATATTGGGAAGGAATTCTTGGCTGGGAGGGTGGGAAGGGGCTGGGCTGGAATTCCCAGAGCAGCTGGGGCTGCCCCTGGATCCCAAGACCAGGTTGGATGGGGCTGGGAGCACCTGGGACAGTGGAAGGTGTCCCTGCCATGGCAGGGGTGGCACTGGGTGGGATTTAAGATCCCTCCAAGCCAAACGATTCCAGGATTGGATATCTCTGCACATCCAAGTGTCTGTGGGTGCTTTCCCCAGTCCAACTCCAGCAGCAGCTCCCCTGCAGAAGGGAACCCCCTCAATCCACTGAAAGGCTCTCAGGGCCCCCTCTGCCCTGTCCCAGCCAAACCCAGGCAGAACAGGGAGGCTGCTCAAGGGCTGGCACTCCAATCCCTCCCCAGCAAATACAGATAAACTCATCCAGCTTTTGTCTTTTCAAACCAAGAATTCATGGCCATTGTCTCTTCTCCCTCACTGCCACTGGTCACTTTTACAGGATTGCTCTGTGCCTCCTGTCTGTGCCCCAGCGAGGCTGTTCCTGCTCAGCCTCCATCCATCCCCTCAGCAGCTGTTTTCCACCTCTGGTTGTTTGTCACCCATTTTGGGGACAGGCAGCACATCGAAGTCTGTGAACCCCCCTGGAGCAACCTGGTTTTACTCCCCTCTGCTTTTTGATCATTGTTTAATTCCCTTCTTAGACACCTGCTAATTTCCTTTATGCTGTTAATTGTATATCAGAGCCTGCCCTGGCCATCCCCCATCCTCGTTCTCCCTCTGCCATGGTGCAGAATTAACTCATGGTGACAATTCCCTCATCCACAAGCTTCTGTCTCCTCTTTGAGTCTGCCCAACAAATAACAGCACTTAGAGCTGGCCTTAATTAATATTTTGGTCCTATGAATTTACTGCCCCATTCTCAGTATTTCCACACTCTTCCCAAGAACGTAACAACTGCCACTTCACTGATATCAGCATTATTTTAAACAGAAGTTTAGGGAAATAGGCACAAACTCAAGTGCGTCATCGCAGAGCTTGGCAGAAAATTCCTTGATCAGATCCTTATAAATCCTCATCTGTGCTGCCATAGATTCATTTGGGGTTTGTGCTAATTCACTGCAGAGTCCTGTAATCCCTTGTCATAAATATGAAGGATTTCACCCAGCCTATTAACCTGCAGAATTACAGATTGCCAAGGAGTAAATCATCCCCCTTTTCCAGTCACACCAACAAAAGGTTGAGAAAAATTACTCATTCATTTTTATAATCCTTTAATTCTCGTAGATGTTCCTCTGGAAATTGATTTAAATTGATGAGTCACAGGGCACGATTGGTGTGAATTTTTCAAGCTGAAGACGTTGCCTTGGATGGAGTGATCTCAGCACCCAGCCCTGTGCCTACCACAGCTCATCCCTCTACCAGGTCTGACACACTGAAAATTCAGGATCCAGCTCCTGAGGCTGGCAGAGCAAATGGGATTTAATTAGATGGAGCGTGACCTGTCCTGGCACTTATTTTTCTGTTGCTCAGATGGATGAACAAGGCAAGGCAGAGGCAGAAATTCACCTTGTGCAGGTGTCAGTGGCTCTGTGCTGGCCTCAGTGACACTCTGTGCCTGTCACACACTCCAGGGACAACGTGCAGCTGTAAGATCCCACAAAATTCCCCCGTGGGGAAGCATCAGGACACCACACAGAGCATCTCATCCAGCTCCAGGCTGACCCATGAGTGAGCACCTGAGAGCACTCGGCATTAGCCACACAAGGAAAACACTTCACATCCTCTGATCTGTCAAAATAATCCCAAGAGATTTTATTCTGCTCTAGGTTATTGCTGGGCAGCTGCTTCCCAAGAGATATTTTCCTGATAGAATTCACACAAGGATAAACAAAACTAACCCCCTGACTTGATCATAATGACTCTTTTCCTTGTTTTGTGACTAGAGAGGATCTAAATTTCAGAAAAGATGATGAAAAGCTACCGGCTTAGCCTGAAAAATCTCTCTCACAGAAACAGACAGACAGAAATAATTCGGTTGTCAGTACCACATGAAGTTACCACCCTCTGCTGCTGGGAGTGGACTCACAGTCCGTGACACACAAATACCCACACTCAGCTCTAAAAACGGCTTAAAAGTGCTTCAAATCTCATCTGGGCAAGTTTGACTTTTAGCGTGGTTCTATCCCCCTTAAACAAGTAGAGCACATGAATTCCATGTGCTGGCCAGGATGTCCCTGTGCCCCTGGGGACAGTGGCCAGCAGGAAAAAGGAGACAAATGCAGCCCCCACAAGCTGTGAGACAATCAGGTCATTTCTGCAGACACACGCTGGCACTGCCATGCAGGGGGATTTAGAATTCACATTAATACCACCCAGGTTTTTATTCCAGATGTTGCTGGAATATTCAACCCCTGGCATTCAGCGCTTGCACACCACAGCTGCCTGTGGCACCTCCAGGCTCTGACCACGATTTCCTGGCTAAAAACCCAGGAGCCTTTAAGTTCAGAAATCTCCCTGAGTGTGCAAAACCCTTCTCTCAAGCTGTGAACTTCCCAACACAGCTCCAGCTCCCATTAGCTGCATGCACAGCCTGTAATTACCCCCAGCACTAACTGCCTTCTGCAAGGGGATCTCTTCAAATTTTAGTCTGTCCCTGTGCTGAAAACAAATTCATTATCAGGTGGACAGGAGCAGTGAAGTTCCAATTAAATGTGCAATAAATTTCACTTTATTCCTTCAGCACAACTTTAGCAGAAGGAGCTGCCACAAGTCCTGAGAGGCAGAGCAAGATGAGCTGCAGGGCGGGAGGTCTCCACCAGGCCTGGAAATGCCATCAGTAAATCAAACCCAGGGGCAGATCAGGCCTGCTCTGCTCTCACTGAAGCAATAAACATTGAGTTTAGTCTCAGTCTTCAAGGGGCACCTCAAAGTCCTGGAGACTGAGCCAGGCAAGTCCTGCTCCAGCCCTGTCTGCTCCTGGTCAGCCAGAGTGGCCAGGACACTGCCAGAACAGAGCCATGGGGTCATTCCATCTGGCAGAGCCTTCCCAGCCCAGCTGTGCCCCATCCCCACCCTGTCCCCAGCTCAGAGAACTCAGTGCCACCTCCAGGAATTCCTGGGACACCTCCAGGGATGGGCATTCCAACCCTCCCTGGGCAGTTCCACGGCCTGAGCAGCCCCCAGCACTGAGCTCCTCAAGGTCATGGAGATGCTGAGGAGGAGTTTCCTATCAGACAAGACACAGACACAAATCTAGCACAGCTGGAACACCAGAGGATCTGAGGGGAAAGCCTCCAACAGCCCCAGCAGGAGCAGCTTTAATGACTCCCCCACAAGGTACTCATCCCTCTTCCTCCCCTTGGCACATTTTGGAGTGATTCCTGCAGTTCCACAGGAGGATTTTGCCCACAGCTGGGGTCCCACAGCCCTCCTCGTGTCCCTGGGGACACTCTGAGCTGCAGCCACTGGTGGCTTTCAGAGGAATCAGCAGCAGCATTTCACAGGAGCCAGGAGGGGCTGAGGGAGCCCTGGGCTCTGCAGCCCTCACACACTGCCATGGATGAAACCTGCCAGGAATGTGCATGTCTGTCAGCAACGCTGCCCAAAATGCAGCCTGAGCACCTTTGCTCCCACCAACAGCTGGCTGCACACACTGAAATCCTGGAAGAAGGTGAGAGGAATGAGGGATTTGTGTTTCCAAACCAGTTGTGGGGCTGCTGGTAGGTAAAACCAGCACTGAGAAATAAAAGAAATAGTGGGAAGGATTCCACTGATTGAGGAATGGAAAAAAAGGGATTTTTCTTTTACAAACAAGTTGTAGGTTTGCTGAGAAATGAAATTGGATATTGAAAGATGAAAGAAACAATGGGGAGAACCCATCAATTCCATCAGAATTAAAAATGGAAAGGGAGAGTTCTGCATTAGAGGGGAATCTGAGGGAAGTCTGGAGCTCTCCAGTCCCTCAGCCAGTGGGGAAAGAGAGAGGGCAATGGGGTTGGGAAATTGGGCTAAAAGGGAGGGGAATTGGGCTAAAAGGGAGGGGAATTG
>CM031868.1:20096163-20108764 GCA_018697195.1 Certhia americana | reverse complement strand
GGAGGGGAATTGGGCTAAAAGGGAGGGGAATTGGGCTAAAAGGGAGGCTGAGTCCTCCAAACATTGGAGACACCCCAGGGGAATGCCCCCTGGGCTGTGCCTTTATTGGAATAAAGTCCCAGGACTCCTCTGGCTCCCTTTTGGACAGAAACCTCTGGGGTTTGCGGATTCATTCTCCTGACAAAGGGAAGCAGACATTGCCAAGCCCAGGTCCAACAGAGCCAAGGCTCCCACCCAGGAGCTCAGAGGAGGAATCTTTCAGGCAGCCCAAAGCCCTGTGCAAATGAATTCCCCGTGGAAAGCAGGAGCCCTGAGAATAAGCAGAGCTGACACTTGGACTTGTGACACGGCGGAGCTCAGGGTGTGTTACACAACAGCTCCTGTCAGCTCTGCTGGGCAATCACTGCCCCAGCCAGAGGAGCAGCAAACCAAGCAGCACCAGCCCTCCCTGCTCCTCAGGAAACCAGCCAGCCCTCCCAACTCTCCTAATTGAGAACAAACTAAATCAGTAATGTGGCCTGATATTCGCCCAGCTCCTGGGGGAAACAGCCAGGGCACACTCCCCAGCACTCCTGATTTCCCAGTCTCTGATTTCATGGGGAAAGAAGAGATTATGGAGTATCCAGTGCTGGAGTCAGTTAGAGTGTAAGTCACTCTGGAAAGAGACGAGTCACTTTTCCGTAACGTTACCCTAAATCAATAAAGTTCTTCTCAAAAATTCTCTTTCCAAAGCGGATAGTCTGAATGATGTCTGCTGTGAGATCTGATGAATGCAATCCATGAGTGCTTTGTGCAGCTGATACCACCACTCTGAGATGTAACTCCAGCACAATATGGAAATTACAAACTTCCTGACTGAAATTAAAATTGCTCGCATTAAATCCCGCGCACAAAATCCTGGCAGCATCACAGCGAAATTGCTCCACGTGTTAAAATTGCTCCCAAGGATCCAAATGCAGCTGGTAGGACCCAACCACCCATCCCTGGCTGCCCACCCTGAGCAGGGACAGTAATTCCCATTTGGAAGAGTCAGATTTATCCAGTGAGGCTGACTGGAGGCCAAGCAAGCAACCAAAAGGCAGAAAGAAAGCAAAGGGACAGGAAGAGACACTCCAGTGCTGGACAGAGCTCCTGAATTTGGTTTATCATCAACAACCACAGAACCTTTCCTCAGAGCTGCCCCCACAGCAGAGGACCCTGGTTCAGTCTCCTGCCATCAGGGAATTGCTTTTCCAGGCAGCACAGCCCCATTTAGCACTCAGCCTGCAGGAAGGATAATGCAAACAGACTTCATTGCTCCAACTGACTGACTGGGAGGACACAATTCTCAATAAATCTAATATTTCCAAGTGCTCTTCCTGCCAAAGCAGCACTTTGGATTTGTGTCGGTTACAGAAGTGAGCAATAATGCATTTTAGATCTAATAGTCTCTCCAGCAGAGGCACCTCAGAGTGCTTTGCCAACACTAAAGAACTCCAGTGCAGGGTAGGAGATGCTCAGGGACAGATTGCCTCCCCCACACTGAGACAGTGCAGCTCCCACCTTCCACACACATCCAAAACCACAGCAGTCAGAGGGAAACTTGTGCAGAGAGCTTGAGCTCCTTGAGCTGAGACTGCAGCAAACAAATCTGCTCCTCAGAGAGAGCCTGGAGTGACTCTGGGGATCGTGTGAGAGATTCCAGCAAAGGCTGGGGCTCTGAGAGCTGCTCTGGATTGAAATGGGAATCCCCAGCACATGAACTGGGGACAGCTCCACGTCCAGCAGTCGGGTTAAACTGGGACACCAAAAGCAACCAAAGCTGCCTCTCCTGAGAGCCCTGCAGGGAGGGAGGATGGCAGTGGGTGTGCAGGAGCTGCAGTGAGCTGAGGGACAGGGCTGGGCTGGGCAGACACCTCTCCCAAACTGCAGAACATCCCTGTTTGCTCTGTACTGACTCGGGGGCACAGAATGACTCCTCTAAAGCCTGGCAGCTGAGCTGGCAAAGCACAGCAGCCCCCAGGTGTGCCAGGGACTGGGGTGAGAACCCCAGCCCAGGGACAAGCTCAATGTCCCACTGATACCTTAGGGTTTAGCTGTTATATTTTTCAGACTCTGGGCTGTTTTGGTGAGCAGTTTGAGGTTTCATATTCAGTGCTACTGAGCTCTCTTCATGGTGTAGACAGACAAAACAATTCCTTCTCCAGTTTGGCACCAAGGACAACTTTCAGGCCAAGAACAAAGCCAAGGGTGAAGGGAGAAGGAAAACCAAGGAGGATGGAGCTCCCTAAGCTGGAGCTGTGGTTGGACAATTGATTCTAATCTGCTGATGGAGCAGAACTTATCAAAATGTGAGACCTTGTGACCCATGTGTCCATTCTGTGACCACTTTGGGGCATCTTGGGTGCAGTCCAGCTGGACTCTTGTGTGACCCAAGAGCACCCATTGAGACCTTTTAATAAATCCCTGCTTTATCCTTTGCCCTGTCTGGTCTCTGTTCCAGCTCAGCCTCCAGAAGGCAGCTCCACCTGCTGCCTGAGCAGCTCCCCAGCCCTGCAGCTCCCCAGCAATGATGGATTGGGTGAATCTACAGCTGTTGCCTCGAGCGCCCGACAGCGAGGAGAGTTATGTGACACTTCATCATCAGTATGGATTCCACAGAGCCAGAAACTCAGGATGGCCAAAAAATAATCTCCCATTCATCAGGAGTGCTCCAGGAGCCAGAGCAGCCAGGAAGAGCACAATGATTTTTGATGTTCATTGACTCTCATGCAGCTCCTCAGTTCAAAGGAAGAATGGCTCCTTATTCTTTTTGATTTCTGGATCACAAATTCCCATCCTCACAAACTCTGCCTGCAAGAGCTGCAGTTTTGCTTTGTCCCCTACTCCGCCTGGCTTCCCCCTCGTTTTTAAGTATAACAGATTTTTTTTTTTCCTCCATCTATAAAAATAATATTGGCAGCAACATCTGACCAGAGCTCTTGGCTGCTTTTCCTCACAGAAATTGCTGTGACTCCAGGGTACTTGTGCTCCTGCCAGAGCTGAGTCCCAGCAGCTCTTGGGCTGCAGGACCAACACCTCAAACACTGATGTCAAACACTGCCACATCTTTATTTTTGCAACATCAGAGATCGTATTTCTACCACTGCCTCCAAAACTTTCAGAGGTTTTGTAGCCCACAGAGCAAGGATAACCCGCATGGATGATCAGTATTCTTTTAATGAAAAACATTCCAAGATTTAGCTTTGAAAGATACCAAAAGAAGCGTGCTCACACAGCAGGAGTTTTGATAACTAAATGTATTTCTTTTTCTCTACACTTAACCTTGGGAATGTGCTACTGCCACTAATGACTGCAAGAGAGGAGGAAACAGTTTTAATCTGAATCATTATGCTCCCTGTGTTGCCTGGAGAAATGGATTTAAGAAGTTGATGGGAATTGCTGGATTGTTTGCTTGGCTACAAGCCAGGGGAGTGCTGGGAGCCACACTCACCCCTCCTTGGTGTGTTAGAGGTGCCACCACAGCTGCTGAGGCTGCATTAAATCACAGGGAAAACCTTGCTGGCTTTTTGGGACAAGACAAACACCTCTCTAAAATTTCAGCTTCCACTGATGGGTGTGTTGGGGGCAGTAAATTTCATAATTAAAGGGTGTATCCTGCTTTTTTTGTCTTTCCACAGAAATACAAAATACAGGGGAAGCTGTGCCTGGTGCCAGAGGAGCTTGGTGAATACAGGCCTGAAAGAGTGGTGATGCTTTGATCACTGCTTCCCTTATCAGCCCCCGGCTGGAATTACAGCCTAAGCTCCTTACAGGGAGCTTTTCACTGCCCTGCATTCTGCAAGAGCTGCCTCAGGTCTTAGAGAAAGGTTTAATCTTCAGCCCAGTGAGAAAGGCAGTGCCCCTGTCCCTCTCCCTTGCTTCAGGAATGGAATCCTGGCAAATAAAGAACTGCACTTTGCTGAGCTGTCCTGGGGCAAAGGGAGTGCTGCAGGCACTGCACACCCTCTGCAGCAGCAGCAATGCCATCAGTAATTAACCCAGCTGCACTAATTAGCCTCTGAGCTGGGCACACTCATCCCCTGCCAGGTTCAAGGGGAGTCAGAGCCCTTTCTGCAGGGTGGCTCAGCCCCAGCCAGGCTGTGCTGCACATCCCAAAGGGAGTCACTGCCAGCCTGCCTGTACATTCAATAACTGCTGCATTTCTCTTCAGTAACTGCTGGATTCCATTCACTAACTGCATTTCTCTTCAGTAACTGCTGGATTCTATTCACTAACTGAGATAACAGCTGAGGGGGGGCTCGCTGGAGAGCCAGCAGCCCCAGCCAGGGAAGTTTGCAGCCAGCTCCACTAATTAGATAATACATTACAATGAGGGCACTATTTCACTCCTGACATTTTATTTTCCCTCTCCACGGCCACATTTCCCTCAGTACCCAGCATCACTCAGCACGGTGAAGGGCAATTTGATGCTGAGGAAATCAGGAGTGAGAGAGAGGCACATAAAGCACAAAGAGGAGCATTAGGAGCAGGGAGAGCCTATTTCTTAATATTTCCTTCCTTCTTATCTTGCCAGTGACATTAGATCGGGCAGGCAGAGGGCTCCATAAAACACCTAATAAACAATTAGGAGCACCAAAGCCTCTCTCAGCCATTTGTCTGGAGTTGTGTGCTAGGTGGCTCCAGCAATGTGTGCAATGTGTCTGTGGAGCTGTCCCGGGTGCTCCCAGCCCCAATGTCCAACCCAATGGGACACTTCCAGGGATCCAGGGGCAGCCCCAGTGCCAGGGCTTGCCCTCCCTCCCTCAGGAATTCCTTCCCAATAGCTAAAATAAATCTGACTTAGAAAACCTATGTTAGGAGCTGAACAGTGATCTCCAGCCATTTATTTTTTTAACTCTTCAGACTCCACATACACAGGACTCAAACAAACAAACAATCACATAAGGAAAATAAAGCCTGACAAACTGCCCACACGTGGTAGAGAACCTCTTGAAATTACAAGACAAAATTATATCTAGAATTAGTATTTTCCATCACTGCCAACATCCCATGCTGGTGTTTCCGACCAGGCAAGAGAAGCAGCTCAACACAAGGGATTATGGACACCACAGCGCCCAGCACTGGTGATGTTCACATCCTGACCCAGGCAATCTCCATCCCTGGTGGAAATGTAAAATCACCACGAAGGCAGAGCCAGAGGACACAGCACCGAGCTCTGGAGTGAGGATGCTGACATGAGCTTGAAGAAAGGGCAAAACAACTGCACTGTCACAATTTAATTACCCTGTGAGAGAGCTCAGTGTGCTCCCAAGTTTGATTCAGTTTGTGTTCTGTGAGAAATGGTGAAAGCTGGGTCAGACTTTTGCCTTGATCCTAAGGAGGACAGCACCCAGAGGGAGCTGTGCCTCTGGCACAGGGCTCTGCCAAAATGTGCCAAAAACAGAGCTCAGGGGAGGGGCCCCCTCCCCAACTGCCTCAGCAGGGGATGACAGGGAACCAAACACCCTGCAAAGCAGGATTTACACCCTTACACCACTGCAAATTCCAGCCAACCTTCATTTGTCCCCCTGCTCACTGCTCCAAACCCCACAAACCCCCCAGCCCCACACAGGAGCTGCTCCCTCGGTGTCAGCCAGGGGTGACTTTCTGCAGGATATCTCAATGACTGAGTACACAAAAGCAGCTGAAATCCAATTATGATCCACTTGGATCCCTGCCAGCCTGCAGATGAAGTTGCCAAATTACTTTCCATTAACTTTTATGTTTCCCACAACCACCCAGCGTTCCCCCCCCAGCTCAGCCCTTTGCCAGTAAGTGTTTTAATTGCCAGCCTTCCTTTCCCAGCTCTCTCAGGGTGGTCTGGTGGCCCTGCACACCTTCTGTCCCCTGGGTGCTGCCATACAGTGAGGCACAGCAAAGGAACTGCAAAAGGCTCCACTCAAAAATCCACCTCAGTTTAAAAATAACCCTTCCCTCAGCTCTCACAGTCCCAAAGGGAGCAGCTTCAGACCAGAACATGCCCCAGAAATGCTGGATGAATGTAAACTCATGGGCAAAGCTACAGAGCCATTAAGGAAACCCTTTTCTCCAGACACCATCCTTGGAAGGTTTTGGGGACTGAAATGATAAAACCCTGGTAATTAACCCAAAACTACCCAAACCCTCTCAGGTAAAATCTCCATGCACGTGACAGAACAGTGTCCTGTCCCCACATACTCTTCATCAATGCCAATTATTCCCTTCTTTTTGAGGTGGCATTAAGAGATTCTGTTACACATGTTGCAAGGGCATTGTCATTCTTTCAATTTCTCAGTTACAGTGGGAATAACTGGTACTGCTTTTCCTAGATTTCAGAGCATAGTGTTTCTCCAAAACTACATATATATTTGTCACTTATACATTTCAAGAGCATTACCACAAAGAGGAACCCTTTTTGCCCTCTCATATTTAACACTCACATGGCAGTAGTCAGCAGTCCTCTCCTCTAGCTCACTACACATTTATCTAACAAGCTTACCCATTTTTTTAGCTTAAGAAAAACATTATCATGGAGGAATGGAGCTAAAAGAACTCATAAATGGGCTATCTGGGCACTCTGGAGCAGAGACCTTCCTACCTGAGTCACTCAATGATTACAGCAACTTCAACTTGCAGCTCCCCCCTTTTCTTGCACCCCACACTCCTCCCCATCCCAGTTAGGAAGCATCAGTGCATGTTTTTCTCTTGTGGGATGTCCAGCTTGGTGCACTTTTAGCACTGCAGAGAGTTCCACTATCAGCCTCATCAAGGGGAAAAATAAAAAATAAAAAAAAAAGTGAGAAAGATGCAGGAGAGTGGTGAAAAATGTGAGATGCTCCCAGCGCAGCCACTGAGGAAATTTAAGTGGTCTGATGTCAAATCATCACCATTTCTGTAAGCAGGAGGCTGTCAGCTGATGGATGGGGATGCACAAGCATCTCTATTCCACAGGCAGGAGAGGGACTGAGGCTAAAATATCACCGTGCTTGGTGTGACAGTATCACTTAAAGTCACCAGGTTTGTCAGCATTTCCCTTTGGAGGCCTGTGCCACAGAAATTCAGCTATTCAGCCCAGGAAATTGCCTTCCAGTCATTCAAATTAATTAGGCTTCTTTAATGAAAACGTTTGAGAAACAAAGATCTAACACCTGATTTATTCACTCTGGGGAGAGTGACCCGCCCCTGTGTTGGCACTTGAGCTTCAGTTAAGAGCTCTCCACGCGAGGAAGAGGAGGGCAGGGCCATGAACACTGAAATGAGGGGAATCCTGCTGCTGGGCACTGCAGAAATGCAGCAAGAAAAAGGTTTCACCGTGTAATTTCTGTCCCATTAAAATCAGCTTTTTCTCCCGGGGGGTCACTTCAATCCCAGCATTAGTCACACTTTCCCAACACACAAAAAACGCCTGTTGAAAACCCACACTTCCATTAGCAAATCCTCATTTACCTGGGAATTTTCTGCCTGGCACTTCTGCCTGCAGGGGCAGAGGCTCACCCTGCACGGGGTGCAGACGCCACGTTTGCTCAGATAATACTGGGAATCTATAAATACCACTTTGAAATATCCTCTTTGATATCATCCAGCCAGATTTCAGAAGTTATTTACTCCAAGCAGCAGCTAACTCTACAAATAATCCTGCCAACTGCTCCAGGATTTCCCCTGTGCCAGTGGAAGATGGGTGGGTGGCAGAGCTGGATCTGGAGGGGTCAGTGGTGCCTCACAGTTGACCTGGTCCACCAAGGGTTTGTCACCAACACCTGTGCCCGTGGGCAGCCCTTTTTCACCCAAGGGCAGCCTGGCACACACACTGAGGGGGGTTGAGTTCTGCCTTCCCATCAGGAGGTCCCTGAGTGCTTCCACAGGAATCCCACAAGAATTTGGCCGTTTAGAAACAAGCTGAGGCATCAGATTCCAGCACAGGGGATGCAAAATCCCTTCCCTGCTTCCTTCTCAAGGAGGGCTGTGGAGGAGGCAGAGGTGCTCCTGGCACTGAGCTGATGATGGTTTGCACCAGGGGCAAACCCAGCTTTTATGGTATTAAAAGTATTACAGAATATTGAATATCCTGGCAGTATTACAGAATCATGGAATCTTTGGGGTTGGCAAAGCCCTTCAAGATCACTGAGTGTTACCCCAGCACTGCCAAGGCCACCACTGCCTCCTGTCCCCAAGTGTCACATCCACCCAGGGCTTTTGAAATCCCTCCAGGGGATGGGGACTCCACCACTGCCCTGAGGATCTGCTACTCACTGCCCCAGAGCCCACCCCAATCACCAGGCTGAGAACCCAGGAGACATCCCCTGGGATGAGCACAGAGCAGCCAAAAAGTGTCCGTGGGTAGGAAAACCCCCACACCACTGCCAGGGAGAGCTGGAACCCAGATTCTGCCCCTGGGAGCCCGGATTCTGCCCCTTGGAACTGGAATTTGCAGCATTCCCTCGGCTTTCACTTCCAGCACTGCCCGAAAGAACAGCTCATTCAGGGAGGGTGCTCCTGGCAGCAATTCCAGGTCAGGTACAGCGGGCTTTAAAGGAAGGGAAGGACAAATCCTTACTTCAAATCCATCCTTTTCCTGCTCAAACTCCTCTCAGGAGTTAGCCCCTCCAGGGGGGTACCACACAGACCTCAGCGGGCTCCTGTTCCCAAATCCCGACTCCTCCAGGAGCACAGCTCCCCCCCAGCCACGACACTGCCATCCCTAATTACGGTGACAATTTCTCCTCTGCTTTGATGTTGCTTTTCTTGTAAAAAGAGCAGAGGGTGGAGTCGGGTTTCTGTTGTTTGCGCTTGAGAAAGACTCATTATAATGCGCTTAGGGATGTGGATGTTTTAAGGGTCTTTTCAAGTGGGGTTTTTTTCCTTATTTTTCAGATTAATTTACTTGAAGGATCATCAGGGGACCAACCCACATGTGCATTTCATGCTGTATCGTTTGGTTTTGAACCAAAAGCAGGATTTGAAACAAAACTGAGTGGGTTTTTCTGCTGAGCCACATCAACAGATGCAGCAGGAAAGGGCTGGATCCCAAATCAGCCACGGATCCGTGAGGCAAAGCCTGCACCAACGACTCTTGGAACCATGGAATATCCTGAGTGGGAAGGATCATCCATTGCAGCCCCTGGCTTTGCACAGACCCCCCAACAATCCCACCCTGTGCATCCCTGGGAAGGTTTTCCAAAGGCTCCTGGAGCTCTGGCAGCCTTGGGAATGTGCCCATTCCCTGGGAAGTGCCCAGCACCCTCTGGGGGAAGAACCTTGCCCTGAGTACAGCCTGAGCCTGCCCTGGCCCAGCTCCAGCCCTTCCCTGGGTGCTGTCCCTGTCCCAGAGCAGAGCTGGGACCTGCAGCCCCTGATCAATCTCTCCTCAGTCTCCTCCCTCCAGCCAGGGACCCCCAGCCCCATCTCCATGGCTCCCTTTGGAGCTCCAATGGCTTTAATGCCTTTTTTTAGGCAAAACTGCCCCCAGGACTGGAGGTGAGGCCACCCCAGTGCAGAGCAGAGGGGAACAACCCCTCTCTGGATGCTGTTCCTAATCCTCCCAGGACAGAGATGCCCCCTTAGCTGCCAGAACACTGCTCCCGTTACACTTGGCAGCAACCAGCACCCCCAGATCCTTTTCTTGCACACACAGGGGGGTGAGGAAATCGTTTTCTCAGAGCCCCAGCCTGGCCTGGGTGTTCCCTGGGTGGCAGGGCAGGCTGAGCTGACCTGGAGCCAGGTGTATTTCCTGAGCACAGGAGCGTGGGGAGGCTGCTCGTGGTGCTGGAAGAGAGGATCCTTCCTGCAGGCAGAGCTGCTCAGCTGCTGCCAGCCTGAGCCCAGCTGCACACACAGCTCCATGGATGTGCTCTGGGAGCTGGGAAGGCCCTTCAGGACCTTCTGGATAAACAGGCACAGCATCAGGACGACACTGACCTATATTCCCTCCTCGTGGAACTGCTCCAGAGCCTTTCCAAATGCCCCAGCAGAAGGAAAAAGCACCGTGCAGAGCCAGCCCTCCAAGGTGGAGAGCACGAGGAGCTGCTGCAGGCTCAGGAGCTGATTTGCAAGAATTCACAGGAAGGTTTAACAGCTCTTTTATCTTTGGCTCCCTTCTGGTGTTATTTCAACATTGATTTGCATAGTCAATATAAAACTCTTTACATCTAAACTGCCTGCAAGGATGACACCATCAATCCTCAGCTCTATTCACAAAATTTATTATTTGTTTCAATTTAAGAGAGATCATTGCCGGATTACACAGTTGCTGATGAGGATTTATATTTACATTTACAGCAAGCAAAATACATGTCTTCGTTTTTTTGTTTTTTTTTTTTTTTTCCTTAAGTCATCTCCACCACTGTGAAAGAGGGAACCAAAATTAAATCAGTGTGTACACTCTCCTGAATGCCTGCAGATCCTGTTCTGCCTCATCTTTCCCTCAGACAATATTGCAAATTAGTCAGCATCTGTATCACAGCAGAGCATGAGCTCGATCATGAGGCAGAATTAAAGGGTATTACTGAGACAGCCTTAATCTTGACGTGGCTGTGAAATCGACTGCTCAGATGTGAGGGAAAGCTGGGCTGCAAGAGGCCCCCAGTTGTGGCACGGCCTCAGATGTCACCAGGAATTCACCCCACACATGAAACAAGGGCAGCAAACCCAGCGAGAGCTTCATCCCCACACCTGGCAGGGCATGGAACACCCTGCAGAAGGAAACCTTTGCTGATGGGCAAAAGAACCAAATTCCAGGAGCTGTGACACTTAACCAGCCTGACCTGTTGAGCAGCATCAAGCCTGTGAGGCAGCAGATTTCACCAAATGAGTCTTAACACAAATCTCGTGGGATTTGGAAGCAAAAAAACACCCACAAAATAACAGGGATGCATCACCAAACCAGCTGAACTCTGGTTTCCCACGTAACTGAGGAGAGAAAATAACCGAGCTGTGATAATATTCTACATCACCCACAGAAGTTCATAAAAGTTACAGCTTCTCTGAAATAAAAGGAGTTTGAGTGTGAAACGACCTGAACAGAAGCTGAGTGGTGAGTTCTGCCTTGGAAAAATAAAGAAAAATTGTTTTCCAGATCAACAGCAGGAGGAATGCTCCATCCCCACTGCTCCCCGTGGGCAGGTGGAGCTCCTTGGAGCACTGGTGGGATCACACCAGGAACCTCCTGCCTGCCTGCACCTGCACTGCCTCCCTCCCACAGCAGGAACAGGCAAAAACATCCAACCCCAAAACACCCAAGTGAGAACTGAGGTTATCTGAACTATTGTGCAAAGCAGAAAATGTACAAACACAGGCAAAAATCACTAAAGCTGCACAGCAAGCTGCTCCTAAAACTCCCAGCTCCACTTGAGCCTGACATGGGGCCAGGGAGGAGCAAGGTTCAGTTCATTTTTCTGAATTATCATCTCCAGAAATAACAGATCCTGTAGTGACTGATCCACGACCTCAGCAATCACCACATGATTAACAGAGATGGAGCAGCTCTCTCATCAACCCTGCCCAAAGCAGGAGGAGCCCTGGCCTCTGACTGAAGGTCTTGTACAAGTGAATCATGCTCCAATGTGGCTTCACTCACCTGGTTTGTTTTTATTTCCCCTGTATTTTCTTTCCCAGTTCCTTGCAATTATTAGAAGTGTCTTAGAGTGGAACAGCCTGGCACAGGTGCCCAGAGCAGCTGGGGCTGCTCCATCCCTGAAGTATCCAAAGCCAGGTTGGACAGGGCTGGGAGCACCTGGGACAGTGGGAGGTGTCCCTGCCATGGCAGGGGTGGCACTGGGTGGGATTTAATTCCAACCCAAACCATTCTATGCCTCTGAACCCTGAGAACAGGTATTTATCCCCAAAAGTACAACTCCAGCTCCCAGAGATCAGCTTCCACTGATCCTGCTCCGTTACTGGAACAGCCAGGCAGGGAAGGAGCCCCAGCACAGCAGAAGATTCTGCCATTTCCTGCTTTCACCCGTGTTTACAGCAGATTTTCAGCCTGGGATCAACTCAGTGACTCCAGGCAAGGAGAAAGCCGACCCTACAAGCACCTCCCCCTGGGTACCTGCTGCAGGATTGCTCAGATCCCAGGCAGTGATACAGCTCTGAACTGAGCAATGTCTGACCTCTTCCTCATTCCCAGACAGATCTGCCCAAGGCAGCTTTGGTGCAGAGTCACAGCAAGCTACTAATGCAAAGATAAAGACCATCATACTCAGTCAGGCAGAAGAAACTTCCAGCCACAGAGGTTCCAATCCCCTCCTTTTTGCAATTTGAAGTCTGAGTCTGCATCCTGCTCCGTGCCAAGTCTGTGCCACTGTCACTGGAGCCACCTGAACCTCACAGCCACATCTTCTGCATTATTAATGCAGGGACAATAAAGCATCACGTGCCTTCCCTTGATTTGGATATTTGCTGTTGTTTTGTACTCACTAACATCTGTCTCAGGAGTGCCTTGTAGCTGAGCTACCCCAGGAGCTGCAGAGCCTCCTGGCAGGGTGCAAACAGCAGCAGGTGCTGCTGATGGCCTGATCCTGTCCCAGATGTGGTTATATGGACTGCAAGGGGCTCCAAACCCCCTCAGATTGACCCAACTGTGTTTATATGGACTGCAGTGGTC
>CM031868.1:20080504-20096153 GCA_018697195.1 Certhia americana | reverse complement strand
TATGGACTGCAGTGGTCCCACAGCCCCCTCAGACTGACCCAGCTGTGGTTATATGGACTGCAGTGGTCCCACAGCCCCCCTCAGACTGACCCAGCTGGGATGTGTGCCCAGCCCTGCTCCCTGAGAGCAGCATCCCTCCTTTGCATATCTGTTAAACCAGATTAAATACTGCTTAGTCACTTCCAGCAGCCATGGGAGAAGTGACCCAGAAATTAGTTGGAAAACACGACATGTATTCAGCATTGCTTCTGCTGCCAGACATGGGTGAAGCAGCCACCAGTGAAGAAAAAAAAAGAAAAGAAAAGGATTAATTTCTCCCTCCATTGCTCTCCTTCACCTCCTAACACGAGTTTCTTCCACATTTTAAGATAACAGACCATGTTTTGCAAAATTAAACACACACAAACAACAGCAATTCTTCTGTTGTGGTCCTGGAGTCACCAAAATCAGCCAGGACTTGCCCACACGGCAAAAATTCAAATCCTAATTCAGTCAATTAAGAAATGAAACTGCCTCAATCCAGCCTTTTACAGAAGCACTCACTCAGGTTTAATCCATTTCCAGAATGAGCTAAACTCAACCCAAGCTCAGCCAGTTCTCCTCCACAAAGAGCCAATGCAGTTGAATAATCTGACCCAGGATTAATTATTACCTTTAAACTGTGCTTTAGTCTGAGCCCATCCCCTGGAAAGGCCACAGCCATGCCCAAGAACATGCAACAGTAGAGGGTTATTTTGTTTTAATGCAGTCACAAACTCAGCCAAGACCCCAAAAAACCCCTTGGAGCATCCAAGTCAGTTCATTTTTACATTTCTTCACTCAGTTATATTTCCAGACAGAAAGACCCAGTAGGAGCATATTTAATCTGAGCAGCATCTTGTGATGATTTATGTTAATTGATATTTAATGGGGTAATTTTAGCCTGGTGCCATTAGCTTTGAAACCTGAGAGATTAGAAAGATCTTACAGTGGAGCTTCTCTGAGTACAGAGAAAATTGTGAAGGCAGAAATTCTGAAGGCTCCAGAAAACATTCAGCCAGATCTCCTGCAAAGTGGATCACCAGAGATCCTTGAGAGGCAACATTTGGGGAATTCCTCCTCCTTGAACTGGACTGAGGGGGAGAAGGGGCAGGGGGAAAGTGACACCGAGATGGGAAAATATCTCTGGTGTTTGTGGATTCTGAGCACAGAAATGGAAACCCAAGGGGTGTCAGGAGTGAGCTCATCACATCCCAGTCTAGGAACTGCCACGAGGAGTCACAGAACCACAGAAACCTGAGAAATAAACCAATCTGTGACTTGGAATTCACGTTTAACTCTCTTCAGAGTGAGACACATCAGTAAATCAGATGCTACAGGGCCTTCCAGCCTGGGAAACCTTCCCACACAGCAGAACAACCTCTGGACAGTGATTCATTCCACATTACCTTGGGTTTTTTAACAATCCCCCATTGATAATCACTCCACTTTCACACCATTTTGAAACCTAGCTGGGATGGGTAACCACATCTTTCAGTGCCAACTCAAAGGCAGCCTGAAGCCCATTTTCCTGCTGAGCAGGTACTCTGGGGTAGGAGCAGCCATCCAGAGGGTTTGCTCCTTCCATCAAGAAAGAGGAGGTCACTGCGATCTTTTCCTCCTTATTTTCCTTTTCTCCGTGTCAGGATCACCTCAATCTTTTGCACTGCATAATGACAAACCCTTCCCTCCCCTTTCCCTAACAAGGCTGCTTATTTAAAACACTTTTAAGTATATTCCTTTGATTTGTGCATTAATATTCTCCAGGCAGGGGAAGAAAATAGGACAGAAAGAGGACTTGCTGTAATGCAGGCTGATCTCGTTTACTGCTCATTATTTGCACCCTGGGGGGCTGTGTAGGGCACACAGACCCCATCCCTCTGGGCACACCTGGCCCAGCCCAGGTGAGCTGGCAGGGCTCGTTTCTCAGACTTGGGGTTCACTGCCAACACTTCCCAATCTGCCCAGAGCTGCACACCTGATCCTCAGGAGGGCTGAGAGGGGAAAAAAACAGACGAGAACATCCCAGATATTCCACAAGAGCTTCCCAGCTGATCCTCCTGAGAGAACTGATGGATTTTTCTTTACAAACAAGTTGATTGAGGAATGGCAAAAAGGGATTTTTCCTTCCCAAACAAACTGTAGGTTTGCTGAGAAATGAAATTGGATATTGAAAGATAGAAGAAACAATGGGGAGAACCCATCAATTCCATCAGAATTAAAAATGAAAAGGGAGGGTTCTGCATTTGAGGGGAATCTGAGGGAAGTCTGGAGCTCTCCAGTCCCTCAGCCAGTGGGGAAAGAGAGAGGGCAATGGGGTTTGGAAATTGGGATAAAGGGGAAGGAAATTGGGATAAAAGGGAGGCTGAGTCCTCCAAACATTGGAGAGACCCCAGGGGAATGCCCCCTGGGCTCTGCCTTTATTGGAATAAAGTCCCAGGACTCCTCTGGCTGCTTTTTGGACATAAGAACTCTCTGGTGTTTGTGATTCATTTTCCTGACACTCTCCAGGACCACCTGAGTTCATTTTTAATCCACCTGGGAAGCTTCCTGACCTGCCCCCCCCCCCAAACCAGCACTTTCTCCACCTGGCCCCTCGGCCCTGCTGAGCTCTCCCCTCACCACAAACACTCACTCTGTGTCACAACAATTCCATTCTAGCTTTGCTCAACCAGCACAGATTTATCTGAATGATCACATCAGTCACGGAAAACAAAGATACTGTCACGAAATGCAGATTGGAAGGAGAAAGGCTTTCTGTGGATGAGGGAGGAATCCACAACATGCCAGAACTCCCAACTCAATGCCCTCCTTGTAGGGAAACACTCAATGCATCATTTCTGATCAATTGTACTTTCAAGTCACTTTCTTATTTATGGGTGACTGAGAAAACACTTGAGCTGGCAAAATAATTCACATTTGTTTGCACAGACAAAACCAAATTTAATAATGCAGCCCTTTTCTTTATAATAAATAAAGTCATGCATTACAAAATGTGCATTTAGAGTCATTCTCTGTAGAAAATTCACAGCATGAACTCCAGAGTGCTCCTTTCCCTCCTCAGAAGTGAAAACCTTTCCCGGTGTGCGCAGTACACATCATACTCCACTAATAAAAGAAGCAGCACCTGAATTTCTGTTGCCCCTACAAATTTAGGTTCATTAATGGCAAAAGTTCCATTCAGCTCTCGAGACTCAGTGCAAGATCCTGGCAAAACCTCTCATCAGTGAGCAGGAGATGTCTGAAAATCCCTTCTGCCAATCCAAGGGGCTGTTTAACAGATTTGTGGGGTCTGAGGAGCCAGAGGGTGAAGAGGAGAATTATTGGGGACAAAGTCAAACCTCAGATACTTCACAGCAGGAAAGAAACATTCCTTGGGAACTCTGAACCACATAAAAGCATTGAAAGACCCCTGGAGAGGAAACCTAAAGGTTTTTTTCTTGAGATAATGCACTGAGACTCAATTCAAAGAACAAACTCTAAAAGCTCAGACATTATAACAGCTGGAAACCCATCTTGCACCAGTAACAACCACTCCAGACCAGTTGGAATCATTCCTACCTGCACCAAGGTTCCTTCCCTGAGCTGAGCTGGGCTGGGTTTCTCTCCCTTTCCCACCCTGCTCCTCTTTCATTTATCCCCTCCCTCATTAGCCCCTACTAATTGGGAAATTTCCTCTTTAGGGAACTGATCCCATCCCTGCCAGGCCTGCCCCTCCCAGCCCCATTTCCACAGCTGCTTTTCCCTGCTCCCTCCCAGGACACGCTGGACACTCTCCCCTTCCCTCCTTGTCTTTTCTAAAGGGAACAGAATTAAATCCCTTCTGTCCTGGTATTTTGAACGTTTCAATTTGCAGCCCAGTTGTGGCAGTGAACAGCAGGAGGTGCTTGAGAAATTCCTTTCCTCCTTATCCCAACACAGGGACTGGCCCCAGGAATCCCAGCGTGCTGGGAAAATGAGCAGGAGCTGCTGTCACCACCCTCTGCCCTTCCTCACACAAAACTTCTGCTCCAGAGATGCTGGGAGCACACCAAGGACACCAGGGTGAGGATCTCCAGCCTGGGTAGAAAGGGAAGGGGAAAAGGATGGAGAATGGAAGGGAAAGGAGAAAGGGAAGGAGAAAGGAAAGGAAATGAGAAAGGAGAAAGGAAAGGGAAGGAAAATGGGAAGGAGAAAGGAAAGGGAAGGAAAATGGGAAAGGAGAATGGGAAGGAGAAAGGAAATGAGAAGGGGAAGGAGAATTGGGAAGGAGAAGGGAAAAGGGAAAGGAGAAAAGGGAAAGGGGGAATGAGAAAGGGAAGAGGGAAAAGGGGAAGGGAAGGATGCTCATGGCTCTTAGAGGGATTCCCACTCTGGAAGTTCTCTCCCAGTGATTCCCTCAATCTGCTCTGCCTCTGGATGTCCATCTGCAGGAGGAGATAACACATCTTGCCCAATCCCTTTGTTTTTCCTGCTTGCATGGGAATGTTTCAGAGCAGGGACAGGCCCTAAACAAAGCCCTGGACAGTGGGGTGGGGTTGGGGGGCTCCAGTCGAACTAAAGCCCCCAAACATCACCCACCAACCCAGCTGGCACCAAAGCAGAACAAACAGCCCTCAGATGCTGCTGGTCACCTTCCCTGCACTCCTGGAAAATGCCTCAAGAATTATTGGTGTGGTTCCTTATGGATTTCAATAAAACCCCAAACCTGAGAATGTTGCAATCATATAGAATCATTCATTTAGATATATATATATATATATATATATATATGCATTTATTTATTTTAAAATATATTTCATGTGCACCCTGCATTGAATTTTGCCCCCCAAATGCTCTTAGGGGATTTGCACAGTTATTTTAATAGTCCTAATTTTAAATTCATTGAAATGCATGTATGCACCTTTAGACTGAACTCATTCAGGCATTTACACCACAGTAATGAATTGTAGGACAGCGCTGTAGACACAGAAAGAAATTCTTTCCTTCTGCAGAGTTTGTATTTCTAAATTCAATCCTGGGGTTCATTGGCATGCAAAGAGTCCAGGGACCTTTGTTAAACGACGACATTTAATGATAAATGTTGGAGAAGATGCACACTGAGAAAGTCTCTCCTATTTGAATGTCAGGAAATTAGAAATATTCTAATGAATTCCATTTTTTCACATCTTTCATCAAAGCCTTTGTAAAAAAGGTCACTATCTTCACTTGTTATTTTAAAAAGCCTCCTGCAATTTGCCTTCCTGCCATAATTAGAGGGAAAGTTCCCACAGCACCACACCACAACAATCCAGGGGGACTCTTCTTCCTCCTGATTGTCAACAAATTCCAGCATCCGAAGGCAAAAAATGATGAATTTCAGAGGCATAATGAGGCCGATGGTCACAGTCAACATTACATAAAATATTTGCATTTCATGCTTTCTCTGAACTGGGAGCTCCCTGAAGTCTGGCAGCCTGAATATGCTGAGATGAATTATTATTTTATTGACATTTTCAAACTACTCCTCTCCTGCCTTTTTTTTTTTTTTTTTTTTCCTTCTTTTTTCCCTTTAGACCAAACTGTTAGAAACCCCTTTGCTGGCTCTGACCCACATTTCAAAGAGGTTCCACTCCTTGCTGTGGTGACTCCCAGCTGCAGGAGCTCGCTCACAGCCAAGTTTTTCATCTCCTTATTGCTCATTCAGGTTTCATCAGCCCAGCCCCAAGAATCCGGGAGCTCTTGGATCCCAGGGATCTTTGATGGCTCTGGGAAGCTCTGGTTTGATGCAGAATAACAATCAGCACCCTGTCCCCCCCCAGGGCAGGGCTGTGCCTGCTGGGATCACCTCAGCCCTCTCCACATTGGGATCATTTGGTGCTTACTGTGAACAAAATCCATCTCCAGCCCTGCTTGAAGCAGCTCAGAGAAGCTCAGCAGATCCCTGGCAGTGCCCAAAGCCAGGCTGGATGGGAATTGGAGCAGCCTGGCACAGTGGAAGATGTCCCTGCCATGGCAGGAGTGGCACTGCTGTCACCCTGCTTCCTGCAGGTGTTCTTTTCAGCCTTCTGATGTTTCTGAATTTTTGGAGTCAGTTCCCACACGTGTTTCTGCAAACTGCAATTGTTTTTTTGCATTTCTCTCTGGAGGAAGCGAGAAATTGGATTGACCAGTGTGATCAGAGAGGTGGCAACCTCTCCTTCCAATCCCTGGACACTTTTGCAATGATATATAAGTCAAAGTCTCACAATAAACTTCCTCTTTTTCCTCCTTTCCCTGTGAAGAGCTGTCCTGCGTGTGTGGTTCATTTCTTGTCTGAACCAACACCTCAGTTATAAAACCAATAACTAAACCTAACAGTAAACCTCAACCAATAACCATTACTACCAACACAAAAAGTGAAAAGTACACAAACAAACCCAATCAACCAATAAAGAATAATAATAATAATAATAATAATAACAAAAAAAACCCCTCAGCACATCCTAACATAAAACCAACAGTCAAAACAACAAACACAAACCAATATTAAGTCCTTTTCCCTAAAAAACCTTCATACAAACCTCACAACATCACCCCAGGACATTGTTGAATAACGACAGGGTGGGATTTAAGGGATTTGGCTTCCCTCCCAACCCACCCCATCCCATGGAGTGAGATCTCTTTCCCTGTCATTTCCAAAAAGCTCCAGCCCTGCTGGGCTGCTGGAGCAGTGCTGTGAGGCCTCGTGGAGGGTTTCTTGTGATTCCCAAGAAATCAGGCCCTGAAAAATAACTCTCAGCCATTCCATCTGCATTTAAAAGTCAGGTTCAATCTTCCCTTATTACAGCTGCAAACCCCCTTGCTATCTAATTCAGATAAAGTAACAAAGCTGCACTTCCAATGATTGGAACTAAATGCAGTTAACCTTAAAAAGTCACTTTTACAAACAGAGCAGATTTATCTGGATTTAAATTTTAGTTCTTGTGCAAAGGCTTAAGAACAGGTTTCTCCCCATTATTCAATTTAACAACAATAATAAAAACCTCCATGACAACTCTAACAAAAAGACTCTGATAAAGCCTGAAACCTTTTTGATAATGAAACATACAATTTCCCTGGTTGAAGCATAATTCCCCAGGGAACATTTGAAAAAAGATACAGAAGAACTGTCGTCTCCCAATTGTTAATGTACAGAACCACGTGTGAGAAGAGCACAGGGGAGGAAAAGCAACTTTGAGAAAAGCTAAAGAAAAAAATCACGGGTGGGAGAGATGGGACAACTTAACTACAGTGTCTCATTAAGGCAATTAGAGTCATGAATATGGGAAAAAGTAGGAAGGGGTCCCAGGCTGGGCTCAGGTTGGGTTTCACCCCGAGGGGAGGGAGATCTGGAGCCATTCTGGGGTGCAGGTCCCTCTCCAGAGCTGGCACTGCTGCAGCCCTGAGCCTTTCCAGCACCTCCCTGCTTTTCCAAGGAGTCCCAAATCGCCACCCCAAGGTCCCTTCAGCACGGTCATTGAGAGCAGAGACAGGGACACACACACTCACCACTTTGGTGCATCTTGGGTGCGGTCCAGCTGGACTCTTGTGTGACCCAAGAGCACCCATTGAGACCTTTTAATAAATCCCTGCTTTATCCTTTGCCCTGTCTGGTCTCTCCAGAACACAGCAGTATTTCCTCTTGGCTCAAGCTGGCATCACTGAGCTGGGTCTGAGAGGCTCCAGCACAAGGTTTTGTGCAGCTGCAGGAGCAGGGCTCTCCTGCTGCCATCAGGGCTTTGTCAGTCAGACTCTGAAGATCTCATCCATCCCTTTGTACTGCCAGGCTCTGATCCTCAGGCAGGAATGGGATGCTCCCAGCTCTGCTCAGCCTCCTTCCCTGCCTGCCCAGGCCAGCCCCAGCACAGAGACTCTGTTCTGCCAGGGCACAAAGCAGATTTCACCTCAGACATTCCCAGATCCATCTCCTCCATGCTGTTGGCAGCACCAGCACTTCCACCTGAGCAAACCCAACAACTCCTGGCTGCCAAAATCCTGGGCACGTTCTCCACACTTTAGTAGCACTGCCAGAAATCCAGCAGAATTTCTCTTCCCAAGGCTTTGGGAGGAAACGTGGGGCTGGTTATTTGCAGGTCCACTTTGTGTTTGTCCCTGAAAGAACACGAGCCAAACCCCAAGGTAATGGCCTTACTGTTGTGCTGACAAATCCACTCCAGGAAAAAACCCCAGCTCTTTATGCACTGTCACTGCAATAATTTGTATATTTTTACTGTTATGTGGGCAGGGAGAAGCCCTGGGTGAGGTCAAACCCTTCATGGTCACCTTTCCCAAGATAAATCCTCAGCACATTGTGAAGGATTTATACATCACACAGGAATTCTGCAGAGTTACACACCCATTCCTATGACAGGCTGTATTTTATAGATCAAAAAAACCCAAACAATGTCTTCCAAATATATCTGTTATATCTGTGACGCCTGAAATGAGGATGAGCAGCATGGCTTTAAAATAAAACGGGAAGGGCTTTGTGGGTTTGGCATCTGCCAAAGGATTCAGGTTCAATAGCACAGACACCGCTTTGCCAACTGTTAAGGAAAACAGATTCCAGTTGCACCACACTTTGCTTGATTTATGTGAGCACTGGGAGAAAGATGAAGGGGAAAAAATAACCTGCAAGGCAAAAAAAAAAAAAAAAAAAAATAAAATTTACCAGTAGAGTCCGTGCTGGGGCTCATTTTGTAAACTCACAGAACTCAGAGCAGAGTGGGATAAAAATCAGATAAAAATCACCTCTCTGCTTCCCTGGGCTTAGACCAAGCACTCACCTGCTGCAGGCAGGAGTCAGGTCATGTACTGCTTTTTGAAATCACATCCTGCCTAATCTAGGTCTGACAGATTTCCTAGGATACAAGATTTTGCAATATAAAGCAGGTCCCAGAGCAGCCCTGGGTCTGCCGTTGCTCCCCAGGAGAAGCAGCACCCAGCTCAGCACCAGCAGCTCCTCATGGCACCCAAACAAGTCTGGGGAAGTTCTCTGTCCAAATTAGGCATAAAAATATCTGTTCTGAAGGGGCCAGGAGGGAGCAGTGCCTGTGCTCCCCCCTGCAGCTCCCAGCCTCCATCCCCAGCACAGCCTGAGCCCATTAGGGCCAATTCCATCTTTCCCAGGGCTGCCTCTCCCTGCCAGGCCATTTGCTCCCTGCTTTCTATTTTTAAAATTGCTCCAGCTCCTGAGAGTGTTTTGTTCAGTGCAGTGACAGGCTGTCACTTCCCCGAGCATGCTCCCCCTTCCCTGTGCTCAGCATCCCAGGGAATTCACCCAGCACTTCCCTGCCAGGCTCCCTGCAGGGCAGGAGGGAGCTCTGCAGTGCAGCCACTGCATCCTGGGTCACAGCATCCCGTGATGTTGGGTTGGGAAGGACCTTAAATCCCATCCAGTGCCACCCCCTGCCATGGCAGGGACCTCTCCCACTGTCCCAGGTGCTCCCAGCCTTATCCAACCTGGCCTTGGGCACTGCCAGGGATCCAGGGGCAGCCACAGCTGCTCTGGGAAGGGGGAGAAGCACACACAGCACACACGTTCTAAAAAATGGCTAAAAAATTCATTGTGAGAAAGCAGCAAAAGGCAAAGCAAAGCAGGATTTGCCATGAAAGCATTGCCTCCAGTCTGTCCCATCACAAATCAGCCAGCCTGCCCCGAGGAAGTGTCAGTGTTTGTAATAAACTGCTACAACTGCTCCCTCCTTCAGAGCAGGGCTGCAGCCTCTCAGCTCCTCCTGCAGTCTGACACACAGCAGGGTCAGAGGAGCCCCAGGTGCTCTCCAAAGGCTGGATTCCATCCTGGAGCTCTTTTCCAGCCTTAGTGATTCCATGACTCCAAGGAACGGCCCCACTCCAGTTCTGCACATGGAGCTGAGCTGAGTTCAGAGCCAGGCTCAGCCCCTGGGAAAAAAAAAAAAAAAAAAGGGGGGAAAAGGGGTTCTTTTTCTCAACCAGGAAAAGATTTCCACCTTACACGTGGAAATCTGCCTCCAGCAGAGGGGCACACCCAGAATCAGCCCCGGGCTGTGTTTCCATGCCCACATTTGTCAGAGCAGAGCCATGGCAGGCACAGCTGAGGAGGCACCACCAGCCTTTCCCTGCCAGATGGAGCAGCACAAGCTTGGCTGGGCTCGGGCAGGACATTCCACAGACGTGTTCTCAGCCCCATTCCTCCGTGCTTTTGTGCTCAGAGTTATTTTATTCTCTTCTGAAATGCAAGGAGGTTTTTCATGAGAAAATAAGCACAAGGGTGGGAGGCTTTTTTTTTAACAACAATTCAATTCCCCAGCAAAATACATTTTTCACAGGTGGGAAAAATTGTATTTGGGATTTATTTCCATTTCTTCATGGATTTAATGCTCTTCACAGTCTACCACATCACTGAAATATTCCTGAAGAAGGAAAGTGGCTTTTCCGGGGACTCCATTGCCTCTGCTCTGCTCCTGTTTCACACTGAGGTGTTTGGGCTCCTGGTGTGTTACAGAAGGACTTGTGCAGCTGCCCTGGGATCCTCCATGGGGCTGGGAAAACCCAGGCCATTCCTCAGTTCCACATTTCCAGCTTAGCCAAACAAGAGCTGTCACTCCCTCAGGGCTGCTGCCACCCTGGGCACCGCAGGCAAGGTGGAAAAATTCAGCTTCCAAAATCCTGTGGAGTCCAAAATCCCTTCACCTGGGCCAACATTCTGCTGCAGGAGATGAAACAGGCAATGAGCTCCCAGTTCAGGGAATCCCAGCACCACTGAGGTTGGCAAAACTCTCCCAGCTGTGCCTGATCCCCAGCCCAGAGCTCTCAGTGCCACGTCTAGGAATTCTTTGGGCACTCCAAATCTCCCCGGGCAGCCCCTTCCAGTTGTCCATTCCAGTTGTCCAAGGTTTGCTGAGGAATCTTTTCCTCCTTTGGAAATCCTCCACTGTAGCCATAGCAGACACGTCTCAAAAAGATCATTTCCTTTGCATCATCATCCATGGAATGGGCTGGGATGGAAGGGACCTTAAGGATCATCCAGTTACTCGGAGATATTCTCTGCTGCTGTCAGATAGAAAAACTCCAAACCCACGAAAAGTCATTTAATTAATTTTTATTGTCAATATAATTTCTGTGCATTCAAGCCCTGCCACAAAATTACCTGCTTTAAAAATCACTAAACCATCTCTATTAGTGCTGGATTTTATTCCTGCAAAAATAACAACTTCCTGCCAAATTTGAGCTGACAGTTAGTCTTTATTTTTGTAGTTATTCCTGCCATTTTTTATTAACTGGAATTTGGCCTTGATCCTATCCATTAGGACTGGGTTTTGATGGGATCCACATGGGAAACACCTCCGGGCACTCAGTGCTGTCTCTGTCTGCACCCTTAGGAGCTGCCATAACTCCCAGTGTTCAATTCCAGCCATCCATTACATTTACCCGTATCTTGTTATTTCAGCACCAAGCTGTGGGTAGCAAGAGGTGTTTCCAAACCAACAAATGCTGCCCCAGGACATCCATGGGGACAAGGGCTCTGCTCTGACACCTGCAGTCAGTCAAGCCAAGCTTTCTTTGGCCATGAAACGTCGACTTCTAACGTTGACAATCTCAAGATGGCTAAAAAATTGTATTTAAAGAGTTCTGATGGACCACAACACTTGTTTATAAATTTATTTTGGAAGTGGGTCGGTGTGATGCTGATGGCCCCATAAACAGGGGGTGCCATGGGGTGCACAGAGGGATCCCAGAGCCCTCCCTGAGCTGCACCCCCCAGCTGCAGCTGATCTGAGATCTCACCCAAGGAGCCCAGGGGTTGCTGTGACTGCCAGCAGATCCTGCTGCACTTCTGAGGCTCAAATCCTACCTTCCAGATTCCTGCTGTCCCCCTGCTCCTTCCAGAGCCTCCCCAGGACAGCCCTGCAAAGGGGCAGAGTCCTCCCGAGTCACCAGTGCTGTACAAAGCCCTGGCACTCAGTCTGCTCTGGGTGCAGAAATACCACATGGCATTGGGAGGCTGAATTTAATGACACGAAACCAATCTCCATTCTGCTGAATGCATAATTAGTGGTATTAAAATATTTATGAAATAAGAAATTTATTAGGAAATCAGTTGGTGCATGGGCTTGCTTTGCTGTGCACAAATCCTAAAATGGCAGGAGAGAAAACAAAGACCCAAACCTGGGCATTTCCACTGTGCCAGTGTAAGGACACAGATCCCTCTGTCCTTGTCATCAAAGATACTGAATAAGGAGAACTGGGATTTTATTATTTTCCTCATTTGGAAAATCTTTGGCTCTTCAAAGAAGGTCTATTGTGGAAGCAAACGTCCTGTGGGATTTTTGTTGGATTGGTTTGGAACACAAGTGGTCCAGACTGGTAATGCACCTCTGGGATGGATGAGGCAGAATTTAAAATCACCTCTGGTCCCCAGAGCACTGGAAATGTGGGCTGACACCGCGAGCCTGGCTCAGGCAGAGCTGGAGTTCCACAAATCCCACCACAGTGCATTCAGCTCCAAAGCTCTGCTTTTCAGCTCTGCCTTCGAGTATCGAAGGGAGAGCACGAGTCCTGCTGCAGGAACATTCCTACTGCATTTTGTGTTGCACTCCAGCCTCAAAGCCAGAGCCAGAACAAACCAGGAAAACTTCCAGAAAAGAGAATAAAAGCTGAGTAATAAGAGGAAAATGAACCAGTCCTTCCTGAAGGCTGTAGAACATTCCTCAGAAAAGTTTGCAGGAGAGTTTAGACATCTGCTGGCACCAGCCTGGCTCCACAGGTGCCATCCAGTGGGCAGGAATTGTTCCCTGGGAGGATGGGGGGCCCTGGCACAGTTCCCAGAGAAGCTGGGGCTGCCCCTGGATCCCTGGAGTGTCCAAGGATGCTGAGGGGATGGTACCAGGACTAAAGCTGCCTGGCAATGTCCAAGGCAGTGAGGCAGCTCCCTGCCCAGCTTGCTGCCTTCCCAGCCAGCCCAGCCCCTGCTGCAGCAGCCAAAGGAAACGCTGGGAAGTTGTGCTGAGCCAGGTGAGTGTTTCCATCCTGGCCAAAGTTCCATTTCCTGCTCTATTTCCACAGCCAGGGCCCTTGTGCAGGACAGCAATCAGTGGCTGCTACAAAGCAGGGACCAGCAGTCCCTGTCCCCCCAGCACTGCTGGAACTGGAACTGGGGCTAGGGAACTGGGAGGATGGCTGTGCAGCTCACCCTGAAAGCCCCTCTTGCCACATTCCCAGGGACAGGAGGTGTTTGAGGGCTGCAGCACCCTGTGGGGCTGACAATTCTGTGTCTCTGAAACTCCACAGCTGAAGGCCTGGCAGGATCCTTTCTTCCCAAGGGAAAGCTTCTCACTTTCCCAAGAGAAACTGTTCTCCAAACAATATCCTTTCTCAAGACAATAGGTGATGTTTTTTTATCCCTATTTTCCATTCCATAGAATCTATTGTTCCTCTTACTTAGCCAGTGGTCATAAGGAAGGTGCTGTTCCCATTCACCAATCACTTTTTACTCAGGGAAGTACCTTCTGTAAAGTGTTCCATTTTGTTAATAAAGATTTCCTCTTTTCAGCCTTCTGATGAACTTAGTTGGAGTCTGTGTGTTTCTGTTCATAAAGAACAGCAACAGCCCCCTGACTCCCTGGCAGAGCCCCTGGGCTCCTGGAACAGTGCTGGGATGCACCAGGATCCCTCTGGCAGCCCTGGGCCAGCTCTGACAGGGCAGCTGAGAGCCAGGTTTGTGCCATCCCACCTGAGAGGAACCTGGCTCTGAGTCCCTTCTCTCAGGACAGCTCCAGCTCCAGGCCTTGGCTTTGTCAGCAATGTTTTACCCCCCGAGTGAGGAGCCACAGCAGCTGTAAAAGTGTGAGAGCAGGATCTGAGGGAGAGCTGTGGCAGCAGGGGAGCTCTGGGATCACACCCAGCCAGCTCCAGGCTCCCCAGCTCTGCCCTGGCAGCAGCACAGCAGGGCAGTGCCCCTGGGCTAAGGCAGCGTGCCAGCAGCCTGGGCTGTGCCCTCCTTGGCACTGCTGGCACCCCTGGCCATGGCTGCACAGGCTCTGCTGCTGTCACAGCAGCACAGCATCCTCCTGCCAGCACCCTGCAGAGACACACAACACCCTCCCCATGCTCAGCCCTGTGCTCCAGCACTTTCAGCCTCTCCTCCCTTCACTCTCTCCCCACACGATGCCTTAGGTTTAGCTGTTATATTTTTTAGACTCTCTGTGCTGTTTTGGGGAGCAGTTTTAGGTTTCATATTCAGTGTCACTGAGCTCTCTTCACAGAGCAGGGACACAAAACAATTCCTTCTCCAGTTTGGTACCAAGGACAACTTTCAGGCCAAGAACAAAGCCAAGGGTGAAGGGAGAAGGCAAACCAAGGAGGATGGAGCTCCCTAAGCTGGAGCTGTGGTTGGACAATTGATTCTACTTATCAAAATGTGAGCCCTTGTGACCCTGGTATCCATTTTGTGACCACTTTGGGGCATCTTGGGTGTGGTCCAGCTGGACTCTTGTGTGACCCAAGAGCACCCATTGAGACCTTTTAATAAATCCCTGCTTTATCCTTTGCCCTGTCTGGTCTCTGTTCCAGCTCAGCCTCCAGAAGGCAGCACACACAGGAGCAGCCAAGCCCAAACACAGCCTGCTGCTGGAGCTGCTAAAGCCTCTGGGGTGGCTCAGTATTCCTAAACCACATCTTTTCTCCATTTATCACCCATGATTGATTGCTCTGAGCCCTAACATCATCTTAGTGAGAGACAGGCAGGATCAAAACGCCAAACAGGCAGGGCACAGGGCTCCCACAGGGACTCAGGGGTGCTGCATCCTCTCCTCACCCAGAACAGCCCAGCACAGCTCTCCCCATTCCAAGCCCTGAGCAAGACCTTGAAGAAACAGCTCACATTTACAGCACAAGTATACACAATAATAATATTTTTGTATATCTCTATCTATCTCTGTATATTTATTTATTAAAACACCCCCATCCAACACAACCATGCTCAGAGGCATTAAGCAGAACCATCATCAGGATGAGATCTTGTGACCTGTGACTGTTCCAAACCCTCCCCTCCGCCCCCACAGCTCAGGCCATCCTTTTCCCAAAAACCCAGACCAAAATAGAGCTGTTGGATGTGCCCTGAATGTGCAAACATTGGACCTGCACCCCCTCAGGCAGCGCAGGGCGTTGGGAAGGGGAGGTCTCCAGGCTTCCTCCCATTCCCAGTGCCAATCAGAGGCCAGGCAGCCCAAGGGCTTTGCTGATCCTGAGGCACAGAGAGGTGATCTCCAGCCAGGAGCACGTCCCAGGGCTTTGGGGACATTTGCCAAGCTCGTTTAGAAGGGCTGGGAAGGGAGGCACCGGCCAGCATCACCCGACAGCTGAGGGCTGAGAGAATGCCCAGCACTCCCACAGCATCTTAATGTTCTCCAGATCCCAAATGACACAGCAGAAGTGTCCTCAGCACCACAGCCTCAGCCCTGGGGCTGCCCTCTGCCACCCAGGAGCACTCTGTCCCCACAGAAGGGGTGAGATCCCTGTGGGGAGCTCAGCTGTGCTCAGGGTGCCCCATCCTGCACCTGACACCGGCTCTGATGTGAAAGGCTTTGCTCCAAAACACAGTCTGTGGAGCTGGACAGCCCTGAGCACCCCCTGAGCACCCACTGCACCCCCTGAACACCCCCTGAGCACC
>CM031868.1:20016787-20074846 GCA_018697195.1 Certhia americana | reverse complement strand
GAGGGATGCCGGGCACGGAGAGGGATGCCGGGCACGGAGAGGGATGCGGAGCGATGCTGGGCACACACGGAGCGATGCCGGGTGCCGAGCAGGGCCTGCCGCTACCAAACGAGGAGCTTCACGGGTGAAGCCACAGAATTTGTGGGAGATTCAGCACAGCGCTGGATCCGGCAGCGATGCGCTTGGATGTGCCAGGAAAGGAGGCGAGCAAGGCAAAGAAGCGGCTGGTTGGTTCTGTCTCAGGAAAATGGCCAGGGCACAACCCGGCCGGGCAGAGCAGAGGGCAGCGAGGGCGGCATCGCCCCGCTCGGCTGCGGCGGTCGGGGATGGCACCGGCAGCCAGATGGGAATGAGGAGGCTCGGCGGCTGCTGACAGCACCGAGTGGATCTGCCGTGAAAACCTCACAAGTTTCCAGCTGGGAAAAGCGGGGGATCTCTCCGCCCGCTGCACAAATATAAAAAAAAAAAAAAAAAAAAAATCCCCCCCCCCCCTTCCGCATGCGAAGGCGTAGGACAGGGAGCAAAGAACTCCGCTGCTCACGATGCATCTGGTGGCGCTTCTGTCACTGTCACCGCACCCGCGATCGCTGCCGAGGAGCACCAGGCGCTCGCTGCGGGGCCCGGCGGCTGCAGCAGCGCCCCGGGGGGACACCCCAGCCTCGGAGGGACATCCCCACAGCCCGGGGATCAAAGCCTGGTCAGCCCCGGACAGATGGCCCTGGGGCAGGGGGATGAGCGGGGGTGCCGAGCCCCCGTGCCCCGGCTGGCAGCGCGGAGGGGAGCACGGGCAGGCGCTGCAGAGCATCTCCCCCGCACACACTCACACACACTCACACACACTCACACTCACACACACACAGCTCTCTAATCCCGGCTCTGCTCAGCCCTCTCTCCTCCCGGAGCCACCGGAGCCTGGGGCAGCGCGGAGCGGCTCTGCCGAGCTGTAGCCGCCCCCGGTGCCCCCGGGATCCGACCCGGGCAGGCGCTGGGTGCCGGAGCTGCCCCTCCTGACCCTGTCCCGACCCCCCGCCACCCCTGGGCCCGCCAGCCCCGTCCGCACGGCCGGGATTCCGCACACGGAGCGGTGCCGGCCGTGCTCCCCTGGGATGCTGTGCGCCCGCATCCATCCCCGCCGAGCCATGGCTCTCTCTAACGCAAACCCAGCGCAACCAGCGCCTCTTCTCTTCGCTTTTTTTTTTTTTCTTCCTGCTTTCCCTAAGGCATTGCTTCGTGCAAATGGGGCGATAAATCCAGAAAGCGCCACGCACCGTGGAGAAGGGAGACGGGGAGGGGAAGCAGCTGCTCCGGAGGGAGGCGGATGGAGCACCTGGAGAGGCACAAGGGGAGCCGGGAGCGGCGGAGCCCCGCGGCACGGCCCTACCTGGAACAGCCGGAGGATGTTGGCCACCATAATGGACACGGAACTTCCCGACGCGCCGATCACTCCAACTACTTTCTCCGGCTTGACGAAGACGGGCGGCTCGCCGTTGGTGCACCTCACGTCGGAGGTGTCCTTCTGGATGAGCGCCTGGACGAAGGTGAGGGACTGCTCCAGCGCGTAGGTGTCCCGGGAGCAGGTGTCCAGGATGCGGGCGCCCAGCGTGACGTTGGGCAGCAGGTCCGGATCGCTGTTAATCTGGTCCAGGGCGTAGAGCATCGCCTCCAGCCTGTGGATGCCGTTCTCCTTCTTGATATCCCCGCAGGGGGAGCCCGGGGGGCCCTTGGCGTGCACGGGGAAGAGGCCGCCCAGGGTGATGTCCCCCTCCAGCCGGATGGAGTGGGGCGCGTACATCTCCTGCCCGCGGGCAGCCTCCCCGAGCAGCAGCTCCAGCAGGCAGCAGGGCAGCTCCAGCAGAGCCAGCAGCCGCAGCACCCTGCCCGGCCGGCCCATGGTGATGCCGCCGCCGCCTCCTCCCCCGGGGGCCGGGCCGGGATGGCCGGGCCGGGATGGCCGGGGGAGGGCTGCGGGTTCCGCCGCTGCCCTGCCCTGCCCTGCCCTGCCCGCCGCGCTCCGGCACCGGCACTGGGGCACGGCTCCTCTCCGCTGCCGCTTTAACCGGCCGGGGCCGCCCGCCCCCCGCCCGCCCCCCAGCTCCGCCCGCCGCCGCTGCGCAGCGCCCGCCGCACCGCCCCGGGTGGGCACGGGCACACAACCGCTCGGTCCCGGCCCGCCCTGCCGGGGGTGGCGGCTGACGGCTCCTGCCCGACCCGCCGGGGGCACCGCGGGGCAGCGGAGCGGCAGCTCCTCCGCGGCCGGAGCTCCGGCAGCGCCTGCCAAAGGCGCTGTGTGAGGGATGCTCGCTCAGCTCCGCCGGAGCATCCTCCTCCTCCACCTCCTCCTCCTCCTCTCCTCCTCCTCCTCTCGCTGTGCCGGCGAGGAGCGGAGCTCCGCGGGCTCCTCCGCTCGTGGGGCCCGGCAGTGCCACCTCGGGGCTCGGGGACAGCCGGGGACAGCGGGAGCAGCCGGCCAGCCCGGGGCATCCAGAGCAGCTAATCCGGTTCGTGCCATGGGAACGCCATCCCCCGCCCGCCGAGGTGGGTACCAATGGAGCGGGGAGGAGGAGGAGGAGGAGGAGGAGTTTGGATGGAACCCCGTACTCCCAAACCCGAAGTAACGCAGCTGAGCTCGTTCTATTTTAAGAGCTCCAGACCCGTTTTTCTCCTGCACACCCAGATCTCGAGGATGCTGGGAACATCCTGGGTTTGTTCCCTTCACCCCGAAACTCTGACACCCAAAGGGACAGCACCTGTTGCTGTTCCCTTCTGAGCAGCAAATCCACACCCTGGCACATTCCCAATTCCAGGCTAATGCAGAACTCATCTCTCGGGTGTTCCCACCAGACCAAACACATTTTTTGGAGACAACCTTTAATTTCTCCTCCATAAATACCAGAATAGATGTTGCTGCTGCTCATCTCTTGGCCCCCAACACACTCTGGACCACCAGAACCCCGTGTGCTGTACCCTGCCCAGTTACAGGATCACAGAGTGGTTTGCATTGGGAGGGACCTTAATTATTCCCCTCCCACTGTCCCCGTGTCCAACCTGGCCTGAGACCCTGCCAGGGATCCAGGAGCAGCCCCAGCTGCTCTGGGCACCCTGTGCCAGGGCCTGCCCACCCTCAAATCACCCAGACATCTTCAAAAGGTGATTCCCTTTACACTGCCAGCCACAGAATGGGTTGGGTTGGAAGGGGCCTGAAGGAGTTCAGCAGTTCCTCAGGGATTTTCCATAGTGCTGTCAGACTGCCACCCCTCTCCCTCTCCGCCAGCAGGGGGGAGCTGAAGCAGCCCCCATCCCTTTGCACACACATCCCAACTCCTCACATCACTTCCTCTGCTGCACAGTTCCCAGTTCTCCCTTGTTGACACCAGCTCCATCCCCTTTTCCATCTCAGTGTGCACACCCAGGGAGAGCTCCTTAGTGCTTGTTTACCTCTTGCCCACTTAAAGCTCCTCAGTCAGAATCTTACCTCCCTTTATTACTATTATTATTATTATTATCATTATCATTATCATTATTATCATTATTATTATTGATTCTGACTCTTGTGATTGGAGCCTCAAGTTTGCCTCAAGTTCTCCAGTTGAGAAAGAATGTGGAGATAAATCACTTCTAATAAATCTCATTGTCTTGCTGGAAGTCACCTCATGATTTTGAAAGCGTCCTGGTTTGCACTGGGTTTTTTTTTTTTCCCTTTGGGCAAGTCTGCAGTTATTGATATTTAATCACAAAAACTTCTGTCCTCTCAAAGTCACAGAAAACCCATCTGGTCTCCACTTCATCCTCCTCTTCCTCACACCTTGGTTTATCTAAAAAGCTGTGTCCAGATCCCACCCCAGGTTCCCACAGGAGCACAGGGACTGCCACAGCTGATCAAGGCAGACCCAGGGTCCAGCCCATCTTGGATTGGCAGCAGATGTACCAGAAGAAAAGGACAGAGTTTTGCAGAAAGCAGATATCTTTATTCTCTTCCTGATTTTATTGGTTTAAGCCCTGAAGCATGAAAGATTATTCTAATTACATTACAAAAATTGGTACAGTAATCATTACTGTTCTGGGTACTCCTGATACCTCAGAAGTGCCCAGTCCCTGTCCCACTCTTGCTGGGTACTTGGCTGCTGTGCTAGCAAGGACCACTGGACATCTCCTGAAAAATCCTGTTCATCAGTTTCCAATTTCCTGCCTTTTAGGTTGAACTCTTCAAGTTGGCATTGCTCTCCTCCTCACTGCACCTGAGCTCCATCCACCCTGTGCTCTGAGCTACCTACACCCAATCTGGCCCTCTCAGACAGCAAACTAAATATAATAACAGCCTGTGCCTCTCTCACTGCTGTGTTTTCCTTGGGAGGAATATCAGACTCGATGATCTGAAAGGCCTTTCCCAACCCAAACGATTCTGTCATTCCGTGATTTCACCGGGATCGCTGAATGCCTGGAGTGAGGCAGCACTGACTAAACCCAGCAGTGAGCGTGTCACACCTGTGCTGAGCAACATCCCCTGTCCCACTGCACCGGAAAAATCCCTCCTCTTCCTCCCAGCCCACCTCGAGAGTCACACTCAGAGCACTCAGAGGCACACTCAGAGCATTCAGCACTCACAGCCACACTCAAAGTCACACTCAGAGTCACACTCAGAACACTCAGCACTCAGAGCATTCCACACTCAGAGCATTCAGCACTCAGAGCATTCAGCACTCAGAGCATTCAGCACTCCCAGCTACACTCAGAGCACTCAGAGCACTCAGCACTCGGAGCATTCCACACTCAGAGCACTTAGCACTCACAGACATACTCACAGGCACACTCAGAGCACTCAGCACTCAGTCATACTCAGAGCATTCAGCACTCAGAGCATTCAGCACTCCCAGCCACACTCAGAGCACTCATCCTGCAGTTCCTGAGGAGAACTGAGTCATGTCCATTCCCCCACTCTCCCAGCCGGGAGTGTTTCCCTTCCTGCTCAATCCCAGGAAAGCTGCAGCCCTAACCCTGAACAGCTCAGGGGGGGATGTTGATGTTGGAGCAGGAAAACAGCACTTTGTGTCTTTAATGGGACATTGACAGGAGCGTGGAAATGGGGGAATCATTGCAGGGTGACGTTTGTGTTTCACATCCCAGTGAGTCAGTCGTGTGCCCAAGCCAGCTCCCTGCACGAGTCACTCTGAGCTCCCAGGAACTGAACACAATCTTTGCCTTCAACCTTGGGAGCTCTGTCCTGCACAGGCTCCTGAGGTAAGAATGAAGCAATTCTGCTTTTCTAACCCAAAGAATGACATGCCAGGGAGCTCAGCACTGGGGTTTGGTGCACTGGTGCCACTCCAGGTAGGTCCAGAACCAAAGTCCCACCTGTGTCTCTCTCCACCCACAGCACCCTCCCATCACCTGAGGCTTTGCAGTGCTGGGGACACACTCCATCTCCCCCGGGGGAGATTTGCTTCACAAAAAAAAAAACAAAACCAAAAACAAAAACAAAAAACACAGACCAAAAGAAAAATTCACCAGAAGCCCAATAAATAAACCCAGCCCAAGCCTGATCTTTTCAGCAAGAGAATTTGTTTAGAAGTAAACGCTGGTTAAACACATCCAAGAGAATATTCAAAACCATTTCTTAACTTGCCTGCCAAATAAGATTCAGCCAAATTGCTACTGGATAAGCAAAGCCTTTGCCAGAAAGGAAGGGGCCTCTCTGCTGGCATCCTTCAGGGTGTGGTGCGCTCTCCATGGCAGGAGGATCTGCTGTCAGAGCTGCTGTATAATTAAACATTGCCTTTATCTGGGCAGCTGGCAGAGCAAACACAAAATCCCGTTACAGCCGACCCGTGGAAGCAGCCCAAAGAGTGATGGACCAGCAGGAAGGAGGAATAAAACAATCTTTCCAATATTGGTGATGTGGCAGAGGCTGCACACAGGCAGAGGTCAGCTTGGACAACTGTAATGGACGTGGTACAAGCAATTAATTTGTTGGGTGAAGTCAGGCTCGGGAAAGCAGCCAGAGCTCCTGCTTATCTGCTGTTCAGAAAATAATGGATTTTTGGAGCAGAGGCCAGTGAAAAGCTCAGATCCTTAACTCAGGCCTTTGTTGTTGCTGTTTACAAAGAGAAGGTGTCAGTGAGGCTCTGGTTTCCAGGGAGGACAGGGGACAGCAAATTCCCTTCAAGGATATGGTCGCTTAGCTACCTTGCTAGATCCTAATTTATGTACGAGAAACATTATTTTTACAATTGTGGCTTATTGAATTATAAAATATTAAAATATATTAAAATTATAAATAGGTTGTAATTTATAAAATAGATGAAGTTATTAAATCTACAAGGCATTATGGATTGTTTCCAAGAAAAAACTGCAACTAACACCTTGTGCTAGGTGAAGTGTCTGGGTTCTGGGTTGTAACTCTGGTGTGCCCCTGTGGAGGAGCCAAGCAGCTCTGAGAGCCAACCTCAGCCTCCCATGAGAGAACCATTTCCCTTCCTTTGATGCTCTCAAAGGCACCACACAGATCTGAAAATAACAGAGTTATTTTCCATTTGCAGGCACCTCCCGGGGGCTGCCACTGCTTTGGGAAGCAAAAGGCTCTGGGAGGAGGAGGAGGAGGAGGAGGAGGAGGAGCCCTTGGCCCTGAGCTGAGGCCAAGCTGGTGACATCCAGTCTGGCCCTGGCAGTGCCAGGTTCACCACTGGATTGATGATGTTGATCCCTTCTGGAGCTGAGCTGGAGCAGAGCCCAGGCAGAGCAGAAAGGATAGTTGGGGATTTATTCCAAGGCCTCCCTGGCACACCTGGGTCAGCACCAGAGCCCGCTGGGACACACCCAAGGGGAGCCCAAATGGGCACAGATGGACACCCGGCCACCAGGGCCACCCTTGGAGAAGTTCCTGCTCCAGCAGCACCCTTGCAGTTCATTGTGCAATTTTCCCCCCCCCCCCGGCTGCAGCTTAGGGAGCTCCATCAACCTTGGTTTGCCTTCTGCACTCACCCTGTCTTTGTCTTGGCCTGAAAGTTTTCTCTTGGTATCAAACTGGAGCAATGAATTGTTTTTGTGTCCCTGCTGTGTGCGAGAGCTCATAAGCACTGAGTGTAAAACCTAAAACTGGCCCAGCAAACAGCACAGATCTGAAAAATTAAAAACTCCAACGTCCAGGCATCAGTGTGACCCTCGTCTCAGAGATTTTGTGACTCTGTGCATCACATCGCTAAATGAGTCACGAGCAGGGTCAGGTACCACCATTCCCAAGCCAGGGAGGATAATAAGGGCAGGGATGAGGCCTTGGCTCTTATTCCAAGAGTTTTTTGTGAGCTGTCAGCAATTCCCCTTTGTGATCAGGAGCTCAGGTCACTCTGGTCACCTCTAGCCAAGGACAGGAGGCTGGCAGCATCCCTGCGCGCCCCCCTGCAGCCCCCTTCATTCCCTGTCCTGGGCTCTGAAAGCCTTCCAGTCGAATGGATCAATCAATTACACCGAAGGCCTTTCCACCATTCCTTGAAATCACAAATCTTTCAAGCAGCAGCTCTATTAGATGACACTTCAGCCAAATCATTAACTCGCTGCAGTCACAGGGAACAATAACTTCTTCCCACTTTCCAACACGTATTATTCTCTCATTACTTATTTACTAAGATATTTGATTCGCTTATGCTTGGAACATACTTCCTCCACGTGCTGAATGATAAATGATGGAATTCACTTCCAGGATAATTAACTAAGACAGCTTTTTCTCCAAAATAATAAAGTCTTGTAATGTCGACACTAACGGACCCAGCCACGCAGGCAGGTCTCCTCCTCCCCTTCTGCTGTGCTGCCTGACTTTCTTCCAAAGTGGCATTAAAGCTGATGAGATCACTCAGGATGCTCTTGAAGGCTTTTCCCTCCACCTCAGCTCCCCTTTTCTGTCCTTTACAGCTTCGCCAGAATTTTAAGCAAGAAAACCACTTTAAAACCTTTGACAGATCACCCACCTCACGCCCTCCAAAGAATGGCAACAGAAATGTTAGATATTTCATGAAAATACTTTAACAGGTGCCATCTGTCCCACGCCTGATCAGGCATGGATACAAACCTCACACCCTGTGAGGCTTTCAGGCATGTTTCCTCCTGCCAGCCTCGGGTGAGCTTGTCCTGAAAGAGCCCCAGGACCAACTGGGAAACACCACCCTCCCTGCAGGCCCAGCAGTGCCAGCACCTGCAGAACCCACAGGACATCCCTCTGTATACCCTGGATTGTCCCAAACCCCCTGGCAAGGAGCTCAGAGACCTTGACACAGAGGCAACACTCCTGCTGCCTTCCATTTTAGCCCTTTGGAGAAATTACCGACAACTTGTGTGAGGATTTACAGACCAGAGAGTTTGAGAGAGTGAGAGTTATTGGTCACAGGGCGAAAAGGAGAAATTTGGGGGTTTTTGAGAAATGGGGATTCAAGAGGCAAGATGGCGGAAATCTGGGTGTGTCCTGTCCTCCTTCTTCTCCTTCCCCGTCTCTTCTCTTCTCCTTCTCCTCTCCTTCTCCTTCTCCTTCCTCCTTCTCCTTCTCCTTCTCCTTCTCCTTCCCTTCATCTTCTCCTTCTGTCTTCTCCTGTCTCCTTCTCCCTTCTCCTTCTCCTTCTGCCTTCTCCTCTCCTTCTCCTTCTCCTTCTCCTTCTCCTCCTCCTTCTCTTCTCTCTTCTCTTCTCCTTCTCCTTTCTCCTTCTCCTTCTCCTTCTTCTTCTCCTTCGCCTTCTCTTCTCCTTCTCCTTCTCTTCTCCTTCTCCTTCTCCTTCTCCTTCTCCTTCTCCTTCTCCTTCTCCTTCTCCTTCTCCTTCTCTTCTCTTCTCCTTCTCCCTTCTCCTTTCTCTCCTGCGTCTTCTTTCTTCTTTCTCTTCTTCTTTCTTCTTCTTTTCTCTTCTTCTTTTCTCTTTCTTCTTGTCTTTCTCTTCTTCTTCTTCTCTTCTTCTGTTCTTCTTCTTCTTCTTCTTCTTCTTCTTCTTCTTCTCCTCCTCCATCTCCTTCTGTGGATGGTGACACTTTTCTGGTTGGTTTATGAGCAGACAGACTGTCTAACAGAGGTTATAGGGATTGGGAAAATTATTGTAAATAAAGTACAGGTAGTTTTAGGCATAAAGTCAACACCACCCCTGAGGTTGGGATTGTGCTCAACTCGAACCTGCAGAACAGAGTCTCAGCAGGCATGGGAGAGATGGAATAGATCAGGAAAAAAAACAACCCTGTGCAAGCGCAACAGCACATCTCGAGCTCTCTGGTTTGTGGGGCTGGAAAAAAAATCTAAATTTTCTAATTTTCTAAAATCTTGGGAGCCACAAATGGTGAAAACCCAAGACAACCGAGCTGGGATTGCTCCAGAGGGTCCCCTTGGGATGGGCAGAGCTGCAGTCCCTGTGCAATGGCCCACCGCTCACCCCCCTGGAATCATACCTGATTTTTTGCCATTTTGCTGGCCCAGGAATTATGTTTTTTTTTTTTTTTTTTTTTTTTTTACTCTTTGATTGATCTGGTTGTCATTGCAGGTGTGCACAACAGGCCAGGGATTCTCCTGAGGATGTACTTTGCCTGTAAATCAAATCCAGGTCAGAAGGTTGTTGGAAACTCTTGCACATTTTCTGAGCACACGCTCATTTCCTCATCAGGGAAAAGCTTGGACACAGAGGCAGAGAACCAGGATCCCAGACTGGTTTGGCTGGAAGGGACCTTAGAGACCCTCCGCTCCGAACCGCCTGTGCATGCAGGGACACCTTCCATAACCACAGAAACATCTTACACTCACACCTTCCTGACTTTTAAGCTGTGTCCTTCTGGGATTTAATGATTTTTGTGAACTGAAGCGAGTCGCTTTTAGCAGAGAGAAAAAAATCGTCCTGGTACTGCATAGATGTTTGTTTGTTTGCTGTAATGGAGTGTACAGAAAACTCAAGTTCATGTATTTAGGCATTAAATACATTCCTTTGAGCAGCCAGCCCCCCACAAAGCCCTAGCCATAAGCATCACTGAACACTGGCTTCTATTCCCTAATTCCTAATTCTCCATGGACTGTGATCCCAGTGGAGATCCCCCCCCGGAGGTGCTGTGGCACCCATCCTATCACAGCTGGCACTTGGCCCTGCTTAATTATTCCTGACAATCCTGATAATGATCATTGAGATATTAGTTAAGCAGAATAAGAGGCAAACAGCAAGATCTTATGTAATTCTTCCTACTTCAGTGCTTGGCAGGAATTGAGTCATGAGATTGTTTTTTGGAACATTTTTATGACACAAGTCAGGAGAGCTCTTTGTAAATGAAGTTTTAACTTTTTCTTCTTTAAGGGCTCTTCATGGCTTCGGCACATTTTGTACAAGTGAATCTTTTCCTCAGTCTTTTATTTATTCCTTTTGATGTCCTTCCTTCATCCATTTTGTAGCAAGCCGGTCTTTGCAAGTTTTAACCCTGTGTTTCAACAGCAAACTCAGGCAAAAACATCGACATGCCTGGTGTCCCCAGGTAATGCCAACTGCTCCTTTCTGATGTGTGGGTTTCAGATTGTTACCTTTATTCTCTTGCTTTGATAGACTGAAAGTCACACAAATCTGTCAGGGGTTGGTGCAGTGGCCATCCCATGTGGCTGCAGCCCAGTGACAGATGTGGCTCTGGGGAAGGGATGCTCCTGGATAAAAAGTGGAGTTTTGTCACTGAAGGTGCATGGGGAGAGCTGGGGCTGGTGTTCCTCTGGGAATGCGTGTGAAAGGATCTTGGTGTTCCAAATCCCAGATTGATCCAGGCAGGACTGTTTGTGTGTTCCCAATGCCAATTGATCCTAGGGAGAGAATGTTGTTGTTCCAGTCCACATTGATCCAGGGTGAATGTTTGATGTTCCCACATCCCAGATTGGATCCCGGGAGGAAATGTTGGTGTTCCAAATCCCAGATTGGTCCCAGGGAGGAATTGTTTGGTGTTTCCCTAATCCCAGATTTGGATCCTAGGTATGAAATGTTTGGTGTTCCCAAAATCCCAGATTGGATCCAGGTAGGAATGTTTTGGCTCCTGCCCTTGCGCAGCATCTCCCAATGCGCATGGAATTTTTCTCAGTGACATTCCTGCCATCAGCAGCAGATCTGTGGCTGGAGGGAGGATGGGTTGTGAGGAGATCAGAAAACTGCCCCAGCTGGTTTGGGACATTGGCCATGGACAGACAATTCCCCCAGCCCAGTTCCAACAGCTGGTGACAGAATCCCCAGGTTTGGGGACATTTTGCACTGACACCCATTACACATGCTGCATCACCCAGCCCAGCCCAGCCCAGCCCAGCCCTTGTGTTCCTGGGGCTTTGATCGTTGACCCTCTCCAAGAGGCTTCCACCATGGAAAAGCCTCTCCAAGGTACTTCCATGGGTGGCAATGTGGTCCAGGACCAAAGGGTTGAGCTCAGAGTTCACCCAGCAATTTTTCACTCTCCCTCTTGAAGACTCTTTGTGTTTTCCACAGGAAAAAAAAAAACAATTTACAGGGACTGGGAACATCTCCATCACCCATGAGCTGCTCAAATAATATTGTTTTGTTCGAGATGCTTCACTGTCGTAAGGGATGAAATCAGATTTTTCAAACCCCGTTTAGGGCTTTGGGAAATGCAGGTGTTGAACTTTCTCCCTCAGGAAACCCTGGGCTAATGAGACCTTTCTAGACTGGTTGCTTGAGCTAAAGGAGTGGAGAAAGGAACTCAAAATAACCTGGAGTTCCCGCGGAACAGAATCAAAATGTGATTATTTAACCCTCTTTGTGGGGAGCAGCAGGGCACTGATGGAGCCTTTAATGATTTCCACAGGCCTGGGTTCAGAGCAGGAGCTCCCAGGGCAGCAGCCGTGCCTGAAAATAGGTGAGCTACTTTTAGTGAGGCACCAGCGGGGTGGGCTGGCAGCCTCAAAGCTGCTCCACTTCCACCCAGCTCGATGGAAACTCATTAATTTCAAAGACTGGAGCATGAATTCGAGGTCTATTGGCAGAGCAGGGGGAGGCAGTCTGGAGAATTAAAGAATGCCCTGGCAGCCTGCTCACACGGATCCTGGTGCTGGGGATGAGCACAGCCAGGTGAAATTCCTCACACAGGAGATTAGGTGGGCCACAAGGCTGACAAACAGGCTCTGGGGGGTGTGTGTGTCAATATTTTTACACCCAGAGAAAATGGATTTTTTCCTCAATTAGTCCCAATTGAGGACTGGCCCTAGCAGGGTCTCAACATTCACCATGGTAGGAATTGCAGTACCTGAGGGTTAAAGAGGGGGAACTGCCTCAATACCCTCCAAAAAATTCCAAATCAAATCCAAAAAGAAAATCCAGACCTCCGCCGTGCTCATGAGTCCCTTTGGGAGACAATTACTGAGTTAGAAAAAGGCTCTCCTGAAACCCAGCAGGGCAGGGGTGGCCGTGTCTGCTCTGAGCTCACATTTTCCAACTTGTTGGCACTTGGCTTCTGTTGGGTTCTTCAAGGGAACCAAAACACTTTCTCTGACCCAAACCAAACGCATTGGAATAAATATTTAAAACATTGATTTTTTTCCCAATTAAATGGAAGCAAATATTGTAATTTCTTGATATTATTAGGGCATTATTAGTTGAGAAAACTACGTCAAAATGCCTCTGCTTTCTGTGCAAGCTGTAATGCAGCTCCTGGAGCTGTCCCTGAGGGCTGTGGCTGTGCCACCAAGCAGGGGCTGGGCTGCAGAGTGAAGGTCCTGGCTCAGGACCAGCTGGGCACAGCCCTGGGCTGTGCTTTGGGTGGTTTTGCTCAGGTCTGGATGCCAGTGGATGCTGCCAGACCCCTCTCCCATCTCACTTATCCAAAATAAACCCATTTTCCTCACTTCAAAATGACACCCCAGTGAAAAGCAGGGCGAGGAAAGGGGATTTGGGGGGGGATTTGTGCAGGGAATGCTGCCCCAGCTCCTGGTGCTGCTGCAGGCTCCAGCCTGGCACCATCCCTGCCCTGCCCTGCAGCCAGATGTGTGCCCGCCCTGGGGGCACAGCAGAGGGGTCTCCTGCAGCCATTCCTCCTTTAGAACCTCAATGGAATGTCCAGAAAATCGTGTGCAAAGGGAAATTTCAGCCTGCCCCTTGGCCAGCTTCTCCCAGATGTGAAAGGAGCTGCACCCTCACTCAGAAAGGATTATTTTATTGTGATATGCAGAGCTGAAACCCAAACCTGATCCAGATATTGGATCAAACCTTGTGCTCCGTGGCAATCTAATTTTATCCTGACATGTTGATTGCTCGCTCTTCATCTGTGGCTGCTGTCCCAAAGGGGGCTAAGTGAGAGGAGCTGCATTTTTTTTTTTTTTTTGTTCCTCCTTTCCTGTAAGAAGATGACATGAAATAAATTCAGAAGAACACACACAAGAACAATGTGGGGTTTGTTATTCACAAGACAGCTCTGAGAAGGGAAAAAAAAAAAATAAAATTGGAGTTGAGACTTGTGAAGGATGGTACAAAATATGATGGAATTTCTGACTAATAAATCACAGAGAACCATTCCAAACCCAGGGAACTGGTCCATGCAGGGGCTCTTGAAAAATCACTCTGTATTGTTCTCCCTGCCTTCCAGCAGGTGGGAAACGTGGAATTTCTTGGAAAAGCCAGGCCTGTGACTCATGCAGATGCTAATGGGGAATTTACAGCTCATAGACCAAGCAAATCCAACCCCCAGCTTTAGGTGCAGTGTTTCCTCAGGGATTTGGAATTTCCAAGGCAGGAATGTCCCTCAGAGGCACGTGCTGCACCTTTAGGAAGGGATGCTGAGCTTTGTCACATCGGAGAATTAATTACCTGTCATTTCAATCAGGGCTTGCAAGAATTAAAAGGATTTTCACAGTTTTCCATGGATGTCAAATTCCAGATATAAAGACTTGAACAGCAAAAGCAGCAAGAGCCTTTGGAAGCACCAAAGCAGACAGGAGAAGAAACCAACCCCATGTCAGGCAGGAAGCCACAATCAGGAGATCCCTGGGTGAAAAGCACATCTCTCACTCAGAAATTGGTGTATTTTAATAGAAAAGGCCCATAATTAAAGAATTTTGCCCATTTAGTTGTGTTAAAAGCAGCAGTGCAGAGCTCTGGCTCTCCCCCTCAGTGCAGGGGAGAGGATCCCTGGCCCATCTCTCCGGGCAGTGCCCTGGGGGTCACAGGCTCAGTTCAGTAAATATTGGTCCTGCTAATGAAAGAGGAAAACCTGATGTCGGTATTTGCAGAACCAAAGCGCTGCCCTTAATTTTCTTGCAAATATTTAAGGAAAAAAGTCAAACACAAACTCACCGGCTCATCGGGAAAGCCTCATTTGCACCCCTGACAATCCAGAATTTCTCACTGAACCTCTCTCACTTCTAATAACCCAAAACTTAGATGTGCTTCTTCATTTTAGCAGCTTTTTCTTCTCTTGACCCAGATACAAACAAGCTTTTACTACTGGGAAATGCAACGTTCATGCAGCAGTGCTAAACCCATCGTTTATTTTTGTATTAAACTTGAAGAATTTCTCTCCTTCCTCTTTAATTACTCACCTTGATGGTGCTCTGCATTCTCTCCGAGTTTAGGAGGTGTCTGTCTGGTTCCTCCATCAGCTCAGGGTCCAGCTCTGCCTAAATCAAATTGAATATTTAAGACACACCAATGTTGGCTCAGGGTTGGCGTGAGTAGACAAGAATAAAATTGGTTTTTACAAGGTGTTTATCAAAAGCAATTCAGCTTGGAGAACCAGGAGATGAGTTAAAAGAGGGATGCTGGGCTGTGTGTTAATTGCAGACAGTTAATTTAATTAGGGATGGCTGATGAGTGCAGGGCAGTGCTGGCTGGAGCTCCAGCTCTGCCATGACCATGGAGAAAAATCCATGTCCTCAAGACATCCCTTAACTTCTCTGGTGGTTTGACTCATCAGCAATTTTCCTTTTTATGCTCCCTGAGAGTGAAAAAAAAAAAAGGAAAAAAAAAGAGAGAAAGATGGAATTTTGGAGAAGAGAAGAACAAGTAAAAGACAGAGAAACCCCTGAGAGCACTTAGAGAGGAAAAACCCTCTCGTGTTTGTGGTGTTTCCTCCTGAACTTTTCCATTTACACCCCGTAACTCCAGCAGCAGGGTCAGATGAGGCAGCCCCAGCACTTCCAGAGGGCAGAGCCTGCCCAGCCTTGGCTTCTGCAGGAGCTTTTAGTGTTTCTAACCAAGACATGCAATCCAAAGAGGAATTCCAGATTCAATCCCATGAATCACCAGCTTCCCATCCAACAGGGCAGGATTGAGCTGTGCTGAGTTAACATTTGGAATCAAAATAACCACAGGCAATCCTCTTGAAACAGAAAATTTCCTTTATCCTCACTGTCAGGAAGGAGAATCTTCCTTCCCAAAATGGGAATTTTTACCCTTACTTCATGTTCTTTTCTGTTTTATGAAGCAAAAAGTCACGAAGGCGTTTCAAACAGGAATTACTTGAAACTTCTGCTTGATTCCCACCAGAACTAGGCTGGAATTCTCTAGATTGGAGTGTTTTGGAGTTCATTTTCCATTTCTCCACCAATGAAATCGTGGATTCATCCAAATCTAAGGAACGTTTAAGGTTGGACTTGAGGTTCCTGGAGGTCTTTTTCAGCTGTGATCATTCTGTGATTCTGTGAACACAGATCAGAAAAATCAGAAGGAAAAAATGACAATTAGCAGATTCCCTGAGGGAAGCAGACCCATTCCAGCTCCACGTTGGGTCTCTCTTTAGTCAGTGCCTTTTCCTGGTCATTTTGTTGTGTGTTGGGAGGGCTGCAGACCCCAGACACAGGGAGGGGTGGGACTGGAGTCTGGAGAAGATAAAAATGGGCTGGATTCCATCTACTTACAAAGAGAGGAACAATCTGCACCCTCTCTTGGTGAGGAAAGGCCTCCAGAGAATGTGGCTGTGCTGGAGAAACAGCGCTGTGAAGAAGCAAACCCTGACCAGCCAAGAGCCAGACCAGGCAAGTTTTAACAGCTGCATTATTTAAAATTATTTAATTGACAATGAGTGTGTAATCTAAGGCTGCAGTATAAGCAAAAACCCACTTGAGCCAAATTGCTGTGACACAATCACTTGCTGATTAATCCCCAAAGTACATTTAAAGGACATAGCCAAAGACTTCAGGACAATGGTCTTATTTTTACAGTGCCACATCATATTTTTCATTTACGAGTGCGGTTCTTGTTAAAGACCTGTAATTTCATCTTTGCTTCACCCTGCCAGGAGTCATTGCCTTGTCCCAAAATACTCCCTCAGAAAAGCTTTCACCAAAAGCTTGCAACCAACAATAAAAACAATCACCCTGAAACCACCCCCGATTTGGGGCATTTCCATCAAGCCAGCTCCTGCTGATGCTCCCATTGGAGCTCGGGCTCTTAAATGATTTCTCACTTTCATCCTCACTCAGAAACTGCACAAAATTCTCACATTTGGGCACCGCTGGAAGCAAAAACAGGAAAGCTGCAAAGCTCCTGGGTCTCTGTGCGAGGCAGGGAGGATTTTGCCCTAAATGTCCTCATTTCCATCACATCCTTCATGCTAATTGAGTTTTAAACCTTGACTTGAGCTTCCTGCTGGCAGCTCCTGGCCCAGCACCCCATCCGTTTTGGGACCCTTGGGTGTCTCCTGGGATCTGGGTTCAGCTCCAGGTTTTCCACACTTTTCCTGTGTAGGACTCCAGGGAAGGATCTCGTTCCTTGCTGCTGCAGTTCCCCTCCCTCTCAGCAATAACAAACCCACTAATTCACATCGCTCCAAGACACGAGAGCGTAGCAATAAAACTTGCAAACAAAGGAGAGAGAGAAAAGCATGTAAATATGATTCAAACCCAAGCTGAACTTACTAAAATCCAATTGAATTCAAATTTCCTTTCCTCCTTCCCCTGGCTGATGTTTCCCCAAAGCTACTCCCTTGAATTACATGTGCACAGTCACCCTTCATTTCCATCAGCTGCATTCCCACGTTGGGAAAACCTCACCATCTTGTGCTGCTTATGGAGAAATTAATTTAAATGATGAAGGTTTTGTCCACGTGAGTTCTGAGTGCATGGAATGACTGAACAGCCAGGGACACCTCTGACAATGGGAGAGGTTTGTAGGAATGAGACCAAGCAAATGTCTGACCCTCATTTCAAGAGGATCAGAGCGTTTGTAGAAGCACAACAAAGAGTTTGGGCAGTGGTAGCAACCCCAAAAAAAGGGTGTGAATTGGGTGTGAAGGAGTGTCTCACCATCAGCAGCCCAAACCTTCCTGCTGGAGCACCAAAGGCACAGGCAGGTGACAAAGAGGTGACATCTGTAAGTGGCCGTGCTGGGGTGACACTGACACTGCTGGATTTGCTGAGACTTTGGTTGTTTCCAGGATTTCAGCCCTAGGGAACAGCAAGGATTTTGGTTAAGCTTGGTTGGCAACACCACTGTCTGCTCCTTATTGCCCAGGAAATGTGGATTTGTGGCAAACACAACTTCCCAATTTAATGGGGTTTTTGGTGGGGTGAGAGAATTGACCACAAAGGTTGTGTTGAGCACCGACCTCTCAGAAACCAAGTGCAGAACAATCTCAGATAACCAAGAAATTGCTGAGATCCTCAAAGATCATCACTGTGGGGTGGAGAGGCCGTGGAATGGATTTCCCAGAGCAGCTGGGGCTGCCCCTGGATCCCTGGCAGTGCCCAAAGCCAGGCTGGACATTGGGGCTGGGAAAGGTGTCCCTGCCTTTGAGGTCCTTCCCAACCAACCCATTCTGTGATTCCCCCTCCAGAACACACACAATAAATAATGTTTTTTTGGAGCACTCCCATCTTCTTCCCAAGGGCACACCCATGAGGGCGTGACCCAGGGGTGGCTCCAACCCCAGGAGTGACCCCAGGATCAGCCCTGAGCTGGAGCTGAAATGTGAAACCTCCTCTGTGCTCCATCAGCCTGTGTGGAGGCCTCTTGCAAAACCAGCCCTAATATTCAAAATTTAGCAACACCATCTGTTAGAGATTTTGTTAAATAAAAACAACTCATTACTGAACTTAGATCTGGGAGAAAGATCGCTTTCTTTCACATACAACTGATTTTCTTCAGCTGGAAAAACACAAATAGTTGTTTCCCAGCATTCCTGAACCGTTTCCAAAGGTTTCTGACAGCAGCCACGTTCCTAACCTGTAGCCAAAGAAATAGCTGTACTATTAATCTGGACCTGGCAGTAACTCCTGACATTTGAATTATGTTGCTGAAAGGTGTCTTTTTTACCAGCTGGTAAATAACGATCCCCTAATTACAGATATAAATCTGGGGAGCTATGAATGCACAGTCAGAAAGTGATGAAAATGTTTAATAAAATATGGCTCAGAAATGGGGAAGGTGATGAGATTCAGCATCTTGAGCACAGGGTTTTCTGGATCTGCTGCTGGAACCCAGCCCCTGAGGATGGCAACACTTCCCTGCCTGGTGCTAAATGTGAGGGGAGCACTGGTGGTTCTGATTGCCCCAGGAAATCTGAGCAGCCAGGGTGGCATCAAAACCCCTGGAGCTGTCCAAGCTCTCCTGGCTGCTGCAGAGAAGAGCATTTCTGGTGTGCTCTGCTGATAATCAGCAGCCCTGTATTAATTGTGTTCCTCCAGTGAAGTTTGATGAAGATATGGTTTCCTTTTGGGGCCTGCATTTGTCACCTCTGTGATTCAGACTTACATCATAGATCTCTAATGACAGAAATTGGAAAGAGCTCAAAACTGTACTTTATTTTCTTTTAATTCACTTTTTAAAATCCTATCCCAAGTCAACTACTTTACAAAAGCCATGGCAGCTTGATCTGAAATGGTTTTGTTTTGGTGCTTCACTTTCAGGGGTCTTTTTTGAGTATTACATTTATTCATTATAATTTTTTTGTTGTTTTTTGGCAGTGGATAAATTCTTTTAGTTGAGATTGATTTTTCTTGTTGCAGCCTCACCAACAAATCCCCTTCCTGGGGGAAGAGCCTTTCCCAATAACAAAATAATATACATATATATATATACACATATATATATATAAGCTAGTATTTACAATATAATGCAATATATTATATAATATACTACACTGAATACAATATACTATATTAAATATAGTATTATATATAATATATTGTATATGCAAGTGTATATACAATCCATTGTAAATACTAGCATATATTATACATACATATATATTCCTCATTCCCTAACTATGCTAGTATTTACAATATATTGTATATAGTTTTATCTAATATATTATATATACAAGTGTATATACAATATATTGTAAATGCTAGCAGAGCTTGGGGAAAGGGCAATGGCCTTTCTGACAACTCAGATCCAGCACAGCTCAGTCCAGGCTGGATTTTTGTATTTTATATAACTCAGAATTGTAATTATCAGCCACAACTGTGATTTCAGCCCAGATCTCAATCCCACTTTCACAGTTCCCTCTCAGCTGAGCCTGGAAGGAAAACTGAGGCTCAGCCTCCCTGTCCTGCTCCAGGGAATTTCTTCCCAAGCTGCCAGTGCTGTTCCTTTCTGCAGCACTACATTCATTAACTCTGCAGCACAACACCCAAATTACTCCTTTTTAGCCTCTGCAAAGATTTTTGTGTCGTGCTCGGGGTGGTTCCATCTCGTTACTGCTGCATCTTTTCTGTTCCATTATTGATGCACAGGCACTGCCCATACGAGGACTCATTAATGTCACGTTCTTAAATCCATGTGTTCCCCTGCAAGGAAGGGATCTCTGACAGAACATCTGCCTGTGCTCAAATTACAAATTACAATAATGAGACTCTGCTTCTGCTCAGCCCAGCCCTGCCATGGCAGGGACACCTCCCACTGCTCCAGGTGCTCCCAGCCCCAGGGATCCAGGGGCAGCCCCAGCTGTTCTGGGCACTCTGTGCCAGGGCCTGCCCACCCTCAAATCCCCAATCCCACCACCCTCAAATCCCCAAAATCTTCTAAATGCAGGCCTTCCTGAGGCATCTCTGACGTGGTGATGAAGATCACACCAGGGGATGGCTGTGCATTTTCTGGTGACCAACACTGCCCTTCCTCAGAGCTCTGCTCAGAACCACCCCCACCAGCCCAAAAAAGAGCCCAACCCCAACCCAGGCCCTGCCATTTCCACACCACTTCTCTGGGCTGGGCACTGCTGAAGATTAAACCAATAAAAGGGGGTTTAGGAGGAAACTTGTACAGGAGAGGAAGAACTGGGCTGCAGAAGCTGGAGCTGGCATGCAGGGCTGAATTAATAGCTTAATGCAATTCAGTTCTTACTGGTTGCCTGGAAACTAACTTCGGGGGAAAAAAAAAGAAAAGCACAAAACCATAATGGGTGTAGAGGGCTTAATAGGGAATTATTGATGCCACCAGACTGTCTGACAGTCTGATGGATTTCTAACGAAATCACTCCGAATGCTCCTTTATTATTACATGTTCTCCTGAACAACAAGGTCCAAGGCCAGAGGAGAGGAAATATTCCGTGGTGCTGGGGTTAATGCTGGCAGCAGAGCCTGGTGTGTGCCAGGGACAGCCCTGCTGCTTCCCCTCCGTGCTCAACATCTCCCTTGCCGTGTTCTGCACAGCAAACAGCAGAGAACTGCTGCCCGAGGCAGCTGGAATCACCCCTGCAGACCCTGCTGGAAGGCAGGAGCTGCTCCATTCCAGCTCGGGAAGCACGGAGCTGCCTCCAGGATAGGCACTGCCCTGGGGAGACTTTCAGAGGATGCTCATGGGGAGGGAAGGAAACGCCCTGGAGAGTTCCTGCCCTCCCAAAGGCTGCGGGCTGCTTTGGGATCCCAGCAGAGCCCCGAGGAGATGAGGGAGCTCACAGGAAAAGGGGAGAGCCAGAGCTGAGGGAGACACTGGAGCTGATGGGAAGCTCCTGTTCATCTCAGTAAGGACCTCCCAAATCTGGGAAGGCACGAAGTTAAACCACAAATGATGCATATTTTAATTAACTAAGGAAGCAGCTCAACGATTCTGGCATCACAAAGCAAATCCTGTCCTTCCAGCAGCCCCAGGTGACAGGAGCATCACCCGGAGCAGCTCCAGACCCTGGTGCCGGGTTTTCCATCTTGGAACAGTGCAGGTTTTATCCTGATTATTTTTGACAGGAACTAGGTCAGTTTAATTGCCTTCACCTTCAGATGAGCAGCCACCTCTCTGCTGGCTGCTTTTGGATGGATAAATAACGCCCTGACAAGACCCCACCAGGAAACACCACGGACCCCAGCACGTGCAGGAGAAGCTCCCCACACACCAAGAGCCAGCTCAGTGCCTCAGAGACAAACCCTGGCAGGTTTTCAGGGGTAAGGATGATCATATGTTACAAACAGCTTTGAGAACAGACTCTGTCTCCTCTCCCATCTCTGAGGTGCATTGTACAAGGGCTGGATAATGGAACTGTAATATAGAACATATTGTAATATAGAACAGTGCAGGGCTAATTTTGAGTCTGCTCCTGATTTATCTGTGATGTCAAGATATTCAGTAGATACCTCGAGAGCATTTTAAATAGTCTCTAAATAAAGCAAGTCATTATTTCTTGCTAAAAATGGGGTTTAAAATGAGCTAGTTACTGAAAAAAACAACAAACTGTAAATTGTTTTCCAATTTCATAGGTCCCTTTCCTGTTTCCAAGTGATCTGTGCTAATAAAGTATCATGGTAAACGTGGAGATCAAATGCCCCAACAAAATTATTTAATGACTTGTACATCAAATCCCTGCAACCTAAGCTAAGACAAACATAATCACATCCCCTTTTTATTACAGTTCTTTGGACACTGGGGGTATAAACAGAATTTAGCTCACCAGTTCACTTACTTTTCACTGTTATCCCATTACCCACAAGTTCTGTTTCCTACGTTTCTCTTTTTAGGAGTTCCTGAACCACCAAACCTGGAAGGTGGAGCTGTTTGAGCCCTCAGTCGTGAGAGGGATTCCTGGATTTTCCAGGAAGGGAAGAGATGGGTTCCAGGCTGAGGAGCTGAACCACCTTTGAGGTGCAGCCTTGCCTCTGGAGCTGGGTGGATTTCCAGGAATGTCCCCTCTGTGCTGGCAGTGTTTGTGGCACACTGCAGTGTGAGGAGCCAAGGACCCAGCACAGCCCCTCCTGGGGCACCTCCTCACTGCTGGGCTGGCTCTGGGACAACGAGAGCATCTCCTCTCTTGGGAACAAACTGCTGTAATGGGAAAAGAGCTGGTGACAACACCCCTCACATTTCCACACCTAGACCAGGATGGTCACAGCTGCCAAACAGCTGGATCGATGAGCAACAAACACCTGGACTTGATCTTAGATCTTTTCCAGCTTCAACAACTCCGTGATTCCAGGGGAAATGAGCACTGAGCTCACAGGTCTCTGCCCCAATCCCATTCTGCAGGAGGTGAAGCATTCCAGCATCCCAAACCCTTGGGTTCTAACCCAGCCACGTGCCTGGAATTCACCCTCACCTCACCTGCTGTGGGTTTCCCTGGGGAAGGCAGGAGTGGAGCCCCTGGCTGTGCCCCAGAAGCTCTGTGGGTGCCAGCCAGGCTCCCCAGGCTCAGTGTCAGGGGGGCTCTTCTGCTCCACAGCATTCCCAGAGCACGAGAAAGGGACGTGGCAAGCAGAAATAATTGCACTAGACATCTGCAGGAGCACTGGCAGTCACCAGGCTCCTGGGTGACCTGCCTGACCAGAAAGAATGGTCTGGGGAATCCTTGAGCTGGGCTGTGGGGAGCTGGGCTGCACTAAACTGCTCTTTCTGTCCCTTCCTGGAGGGGGGAAATCAGCCTGGAGCCCTCCTGCCAGCCAGCTGCACTGCAGCCAGCTCTCATCAGAGCCTTCCCATGGAAATTGCTGTCTCCTCCTCGCTGTCTGTGGAATTAAACTGATCTATTTGAGCTCAGGAGCTGTCTCTGAGTTGGTAAACTTCTGATGGTGCACGGAAGGAAAAGCATCCCCAAGCCTTTTCCTCTGGAAAGAGGGAGATGTCCTCCTGAAGTTCAGAAATGTCAGAGTCTTATTTCTTCGTGGTTGCTGGAACAAGCCATTCCGAGCTTGTTACTCTGCAAAATAATTCACAGATTCCAAATAGTGATATTTATAGCTGAAGCAGAACTCCTAAAATCTCATGGTTCTAATGGGAATGTTGGCAGGTCCTTTATTATGTCACGGAAAGCAGTGGTGTTAAAAGTTCTGGAATCAAACTATCAATGCATGATAAATGGGGGGTGAGCTGCTCGTGTCACACCACTTATTAAGTTGGTACCATAAATTATTGCACTGTAAAAATCAATGTTTACTTCAGACTTCCCTCCCGTATTTTCATTGCTGTTTTCTAGAATTCGTTTAAAAACCACAAGAAACGAAAAAAGAAAAAAAAAAAAAAAAGAAAAGAAACCCAAAAAACCACGTGAAATGGGAAAATTAATTTTCTTCAGAGAATTGTTCTCTATTACCTAAACAAAACAACAGCTGAGGGTGTTGGAATTATTAAAACTAGCTAGACAAGAAAGGATGAATTGGAGATGGATCATACCATGGAGTCAGATATTAACCAAAAATTCCAAGAGTTGAATTAAGAAAAGTATGACTTTTTGGGTTTTTTTTTTTTTTGAGAATAAATCACTATTTATCAGCCAATTAAACTTTTTCTTCCCAGATGAGACCTCCAGGAACACAGTCAGTGTAGCATGAGTGTCCCTGTAATATCTGGCATGATTTCTAATGTCAATTCTCCTGGATTTTGCACAAGGAGAGACATCCACTGCTGGGCTAGGACACCTCTCACCTGCTCCGAGGGGATGCTGAGAGCTGCCAACATCTGCCTGGATGGCACCAAGTGAGGAAAATCCTTCATTTACCGTCACTGTAGAGGTAATCATGACACAAGAACTACCAAAAGTTTCCAGGCAGAAAAAGCTTTTATTTCAGCTGTGTTTTCCCTTTTATCCATCCCTTTCCCCAAAGGCCTGCACTTCACTCATTGGTCAGTAAAAGGTGTTTCACTTGTCCATCAAATCTCTCTGTTCTTGGTCAGGTTACAGATTTTGTTCCCTGATTCCCGTGGACAGATTTCTGGTTTATTGCAGGTGCAGTTGTTTTTCACCCAGCAATAATTTGTTGTGTTAACCAACTCTCATCCCCAAGATGTTTTCACACGAGAACTTGAAAGCCACTTTAGCTGCACACAGAAATGACAATTCATTTAGCAGAGCAAGGCCTGATTTTATCAGGCCTTTCTTTTATAATTTATCTACTTTTCTATCACAATTGACTTGTCCTGAGCTGTCTCAGACCCTTCCATCCTTTTCCCCTAAAGATGTTCCCCCCATTTCAGATCCCAATCCCTTGGGATTTCAGGGATTAGGGGTAGTTTCAGGGATGCTGCACAGTTGTTAAATCCCACAGGGGAAAACTCAGGGACCCCAAAGGCCAAAGGGATTTGTGTGGGATGAAATCCTGTGACCCTGCTTGCAGTGCACAGCCAAAGGTGAGCTTGGGATCACACCTTGCCTGTGGCTGCAAAAGTGTCACGGAGCAGCCTGGCAGGTCCCGTGAGCAGGAACAGCAAGGAAAACACATTTTCTAGGTTTTTACACCCAAAACCCAGAGCTTTTTTTGAAAAAAAAAAAAAAAATTAAAAATCCCTGGTGTTTCTGCCAGTTTGATTTCAGCTTATACTTGGCAGGAGCTGCACGCCAGCAGTGTGTTCCCCACTTTGTTTTGATAGACTCTGTCTCCCAAAATCAGAGTTTTTGGGGATTCCTCTCCTCAAGCTCAGCACCCAACTCCTTCTAGAGCATTCCTGCAGTTCCCAAAGGTGAGGGCAGCATTCATCAAGTGCCACCTACAATGTACAGGCTGGCAAAAATCTCCTTTCCCCCAGGCCAAGCAGAGCCTCGGGATTTATTGCTAATAAGTCAGAGATTTTGCAAACAACAGCATCAAAGAGCACATTAGCTCTGCCTCGGAGTGAGCACATCCCATCTCCGGCGAGGTTTTATGACAGATGATTCAAAGGGGAGGAATTAAGAGGCCTCAGAAGCTTTTATGGCTTTTCTTACCTCATCTGTATTTGCAAACCGTCAGAGCGTGCCGCCGGTGGTGGGGTTGGCTTTTCCAGCTCCTCTGGCCATAAATAACGGGGCTGGAATAGCCAGGTGGCAAGAAGGGCTGCCTGGAGAAATGGGAGAGGGAGAATTTCCCACCTCACACAGCACAGGGAGAGGCTGCCAGCCAGAGCAGGAGGCAGCAGAGCCCGGGGTTAGGCGGGGGCACTTGGGTTTGGGGATTTAAACAAGACACTGCCTTGGTTTGCTTGATGGCCACCCACACTCTGGGATTCTGGGATTCCCCTGCCCTAAAAAAAAAAATAAAAAAAATTTAAAAGTCTGAATTTTGCAAGAGAAAAGTTTCAGATTTAAACTTCACCTGCCTTTAAAAGAAGGGGCTGAGGAAGAAGGCATGGCTGCCTATGGTTTAACAACTTCAGCAAGGTTTCAGTGGGAAAGGATGTCACAGGAAAAATCTCTCAGATCTCAGGCCAAGATCCCCCTCTACCCTACAAATCAACATTTTTAACCCTCTTGCTGGCCATGCTTCAACCTAAAGGGTGTCCCAAAGGTCGAGTAGCTGTGTTTGGTGCTGCCTGAGGCTTTAGCAGCTCTCCCAAGCAGGATTTTGCTGATGCACAAATTCATTAATCTTGCAGGTTCAGGGTGCATCTGCAATCTTCTTGCATCCCACATTCCTACCTATTACCTCCAATTTAGATCATCTGCCTTGTTTTGCACCCGGAGCCGTCTGCAGAGGGGATCTGAGCCAGCACAACTCCTTGCTATGGAGACTTGCTCCTCGGTGACGTGAGCAGAGAGTTTTTGCATTCAAATCAAAAAGAACAATCTCTGAGGAGTGTCTCCTCAGCACTCAGACTGTCCTGAGAGCACGGCGTGGCATGAAATGAAAACTCACACATCTCCTCCTCTCTACAGCTGGGAAGGTTTAACTAATTAAGCCAATTATTTTGCTGTAACAATATGCAATTAAAAGGGTTTTTTTTTTTGGCTTAAAAATAATAGAGGCAATCTGTGTTAATCTTGTGTGTCAGTCTGGAGGAAGGAGGTGTTGCTGAGCTGTTCTGGAGCAGATGTTTAATGAGTGACTGAATAAACCTCAGCTGGGTCTGTCCTGCACATCCCATCCTTTGGTGGGATTTATTGGGATCCACCCCTTGGTGTTCATGTACCTGATGGACAGAGACTTCTCACAATCCCAGAATGGTTTGGGTGGGAAGAGGCCCTAAACCCCATCCCACCCCTTCCATGGCAGGGACAACTCCCACTATCCCAATGTCCAACCTGACCTTGGGCACTGCCAGGGATCCAGGGGCAGCCCCAGCTGCTCTGGGAATTCCATCCCAGCAATTCCTCCCCAATCTCTCATCTAACTCCCTCCACGAGTGTTTTCTCCACACTTTGAAGAGGAGGAGGGGGGGAATTCTGGGGAGTTCTTTGCAGGGTGTGCATCCACAGTCAGGATCTCCCTCTCCCCAGGGCTCTGGATCCATTCCTGTGCTCTGGAGGGATGGAGGCAGCACAGCCCCACAGCTGCAGCCTCTCCCCAGCACAAAGCAAAGCTGTGCTGGTCCCAGTTCCAGCTCAGGGCTCGTGTCCTTGGCATGCCAGAGGTGCAGCAGGTTTGTAGGCAAAGATGGATTAAAGCTAAAGCACGGGCAGGCTCCAGGCCCTGCCCAGCCAATTGTTGCTCAGTGAGGTGTGGAAGTGTGGAGGGACGTGAGGATCTTTAAGGTCCCTTCCCACCCAAACCATTCTGGCATTCTGTGCTATTTATGTCTCAGAGTTCTGAATTTACTCACTACATATTATGTTCAATATTAAAATATTACTTCTCTTTATATTATTTTTAATTAAGTGCAGCATTTCTGTTGTTTTGTTTTGGTTTTTTGGGGTTTTTTTTTGTTGTTGTTGTGTTATCCTGACCTTTCCAGAGCACTGAGCTTTGCCAGCAAACCCAATCATTTGCCCATGCTGCACAAAGGCAAAGCCAACTGCAAAATAATATTGGTGCCATCTATTTATAGCAGCTATAAAATCCCCCCAGGAAGCTGGTAAATCCCCTTCTCTCTGCTCAGATATGAGGGGCCACAGCCTTGCTGTTCCAGTAGGGTTTCATTATCCAATACTGGTGATTGATGCTATTCCTGAGTAATCTTTCAGATAAATGAGCCCTCCCCATCTCATTTCCATAACTATTTTATCACCGTGTGAATTAGTTCCTCGCACTTCTGCAGAGTTACCTCTCCAACAGGAATGTCTTTACAGAGCAAGAGAAACATCCAGCAAATAAAAAATATCCCTGCAAGTGCTGAATGCCTCCCAACAAGCCTCAGATTTTTCTCTTATAGCAATTAAAATATTGACATTTTTTCATCAACTCCTTTCTCACCAGGTGAGAAATTCCAAACCAGGAAACAAGGCAGAAGGTAGGGATGTTTTTTAGGAAAAATAGTGATTATCCAATAAAATCCAATCCATATGTAAAATCCAACTATGTGAAAATCATCCTTTGTCAATATCTACAGGAGTTTCCTAAAACATCTCTCCTTTTTGGAAAATAGCTTCAAAATAAATTAAAAAACAGCTTCAGAAATGGGGTTTAGAGGACTTGGAGACAAGAAAATCCATTTGTTCTGAGGCAATCTGGGTTTGCTTAGATTGGTTCCCTCAGTTCTGAGCTGAGGAAGGTGTGAAAATAGGCAAAGAGGAGGACAAGATTTGACTGTTCTGGAAAAAGGATCAATTCCAGGCGACTTTCTGTTTGTGCTCACTATAAACCCATTTTTCCAAGGGTCTCACATAAATCTAAAGGTACTTTGGTACTCAAGGAAGAATGAAACTGAAATTTGGGGGGGTGGGGGTGATCACATTCAGCAACAGAAGTCTCACACCTCACCACCGGTATTGTTTAAGATGCTCCCCTCATCAAAAAAATTACATTTAAAAAGAAAATGAAATATGTTAAACCCTTTACTAAGGACAGAATGTGAAATCAGAGCAAAAACCAGGTGTGGAAAATGACAGCCATAATTCAACTGCTCAGATATTTCAATGTTTTCAATTTAAAAGCCATTCTTGCAAAAAAGCCGTCACATCCACAAGTTGACCGATGCCATATATTAAAAAAAAAGTCCTTCAGAATTATTTCCATCACAACAAATGTTCCCAAACCAGGTTTTAAAGCAGTACTCAATGGCAATATTTATCTAGGAGAGCTCAGCAGCAGAGTGCAGAGAAAAGAGCACCGAGGTGCAGAACCCAGCACCGCCAAGGGTTGCATTGCCAGTTAATTCTGCATTTTGGGGGATTTCCAGCAGCTCCTGCAAATTCAGTTCCTCAGTAGGATGGGGAGAGGTGCCCGGGGCTGGGGCACAGCTGGGCACAGCTGCAGGAGGATCCAAGCAGGATCTCAGCACCAGGAGCACCCAGCATTGATAACCTGGGCTATCAGGGGGTTTGGAATGTCTGAGGATGGCCCTGAAGGGGACTGGGAGCTGGTGGCTGCTGCTCACACATTTACAGCAATCCCTCTGGGCTTTTGTTCCCTCTCCTGTTTAGCGACCCCAGCCCTGCCATGCTCCCTTCCCCAGCCCCCAGCTGAGGGCATCCCAAAGCTGTGAGCAGCACATTCCAGCAGAAAGGCAGGGCTGGGATGCTCAGATCCGGCTGATCCCAAAGTTCTGAACAACACAACCCAGTAGAAAGGCAGGGCTGGGATGCTGGAATCCAGCTGATCCCAAATTATGGCATCCCAAAGCTGTGAGCAGCACATTCCAGCAGAAAGGCAGGGCTGGGATGCTCAGATCCAGCTGATCCCAAAGTTCTGCAGCACATCCCAGCAGAAAGGCAAGGCTGGGATGCTGGGATCCAGCTGATCCCCTAGCTGAGCTCATCCCAGAACAAAATCAAGGCTGGGGTGCTCAGATCCAGCTCATCCCAAAGTTCTGAGCAGCAAATTCCAGCAGAAAGTCAAGGGTGGGATCTAGCTGATCCCAAAGCTGATGTGATGAACACATCCCATCAGAAAGGCAGGGCTGGGATGCTGGGATCCAGCTGATCACAAAGTTCTGAGCAGCACATCCCAGCTGAAAGGCAGGGCTGGGATGCTGGGATCCAAATGATCCCCCATCTGAGCTCATCCTAAAGTTCTGAGCAGCACATCCCAGTACAAATTCAGGGCTGGATTCTGGGATCCATCTGATCCCCCAGCTCCAGCTGAGCTCAAAGTCAGGGCTGGATGCTGAGCTCATCCCAGCAGAAATTCAGGGCTGGATGCTGAGCTCATCCCAGTAGAAATTCAGGGCTGGATGCTGGGATCCAGCCGATCCCGGCGTTCCCGGCCTCGTTGCCATGACAGCAGAGCACCAGGGCTGCTCCTCTGCTCTGCTCTGCTCTCTGGGAATGCTGAGCACTGCCAGCTCTCTCCTCATCCCGCAGGGATGGACAGGCACCGACCCCAGGCTGCTCCTGTCCCCACCACCGCTGGCACCTCCGGAGCTTGGGGAGTTTTTATTGCTCCCCTAAATCGTGGGCATAAAGGCACAGCAGGCCCTGGGATGGAGAAAACAGGGAATGCAGCCACAGAACCGGTGGATTCCCATCGAGATGAATCCTGCAATTTATCCTTCCTGCAATAAAATCACAGAACTTTGTGTCACCACTCCAGGAGCTCAGGGGGACACGGAGCTCCTCCAGGCTCCTCCTTGCTGCCAAACAAGGCTGTGCATTAATGATGGAATCATTTACATTCCTGTAAAGCTGATGCCAAAATGTCTTCATCACTTGAAAAAAAAAACCAAACTTGGTGACATTTGTATAAATTGTTGGGAATTGCCACCTCTTATAAATCAAGATTTTTTGTTGAAAACAAACACATTTTCCTCCATATCCTGGGATGTTATTCCTCATCTTCTGTGCTTGTTCCTCAGCCTTGGGATGAGCTGAGTCTCCACTGAGACGTCTTTCAAGCCTTTGCTCCCACGTGTTCTTAGATTTCCTTTCAAATTTCCTTTATATAGCAAATATAAAATATAGAAATTTATAGAGAAAATATTTATGTTTGCATACAGCCTGGTATTACCTGTTGTGCAGGTGGAGCTCAGCCTTCCTGACTCCCTGGGGTTTGTCCCTGCAGATCCCTGGGCAAGGACACCTCTGGATGTGGAGATGGGAAGAAGGACCCAGCAGTTTTCATCCTCTTCCACTTCTCCTTGAAGGATTTCCTTCCCTTTGGAATGGTCGCTCTGAAACTGCGCCCAAACCAACAGCATTCCTCAAATTCAATTTGTTATTTCTTGAACAACAGAAGAAAACATAAAATTATTGAGTCTATAACACGCAAAACATGCTTGGGTTTATTATTTGAAAAGCTCAGCAGCTTTGCCTTTGGAGATTAGGGAGAGCAGGAATAACATTCCCTATGCAGAAATAACATTCCCTATGCAGAAATAAAACATTCCCTATGCAGAAATAAAGCTGTTTTTCTCAGCAACATCCCCAGATGCCATCCCAGGTGTTTCCCTGTGTCTGTCCACAGCACATCCACGTGGTTCATGGGTGTGAGGAGCACCTCAGAGCCCATGGGAAGCTGCCCAAATTTCACTTTGCTCTCTGCAGCAGCTCTCTCCTGGAGCCTGGATGAGCTGAGTTAGCCATTCCTTACAAAGCTGGAGGGGTGGGCTGGAGGAAAGTGTTCTCTGGGGTCTCATGTCAGATTCCAGCCACCAGGATGGAGAATGTTCCATCCCAGAGCTCTGGGCTGACTCAGGGATGTGCAGGAGCACCAGGAGAATTGCTGCTGATTCAGCGCCCAGTGCTCCCAGTTTCCCTCTGGATTCAGGGCTGGGTTGGCAGCTGCAGCCCCTCAGGAGCACCTCTACCCTTGCACGGATGCACCAGAAATGTCCCCACCCAAATCCAGCCCTTCCTCCTGGAGCCATGGACACACCAAATCAAGCAGCAGCACTCCACAGGCTGCTGGACTCCTCTCTCAGCCCTCACACTCAGCCAAGAACTCCCACAGAAACACTTTTATATCTCAAGACTACTTGAGAGGAACCTAAGTACTGCACTTTCACTGCCAAATTTAATTTCTTCGTGGTGCTCTCAGCTCACTTAAAAGCTTGCCAGCCTCTCTGAGGGCTGAGAGTTTCTGAGGGCACGCTCTGGCCTCTGCCCTGGGGGCACAGGAGCCCTGCAGGTCTGTCTCCTTCTCCTTCTGCATTCAGAGAGCAGCTCAGCATCTCAAGGAGAGCTTGTGGAGTGGCTGCAGTCACCCTCCTGCACAGAGAGCACACAGGGACTCCCTGAAATCCCAAAATCACCAAGGCTGGCAGAGCCCTCCCAGTCCAGTGGGTCCCAGCTGGACTCCATCCCCACCCTGTCCCCATCCCAGAGCACTCAGTGCCACCTCCAGGAATTCCTGGGACACCTGTTCCAAGTTTCACAGCCTGAGCACCCTTCCCATGGGGAAATTCCTGCTGCTGTCCCACCTGAACCACTCTGGTACATCCTGAGGCCATTCCCTCTCACCCTGTCTCTCATTTCCTGGGAGAACAGGACTGTCCCCTCCTGCCAGGGAGTTGTGCAGTCTCAGGTTTTTTGATGGTTTGGAATTCCTGAGATTTAGAAAGTCTTTTTCTCCCAGCCCCATGATTGAAGAAGTCAGGAGTTGTCTCTTCTGTTTTGCAAGTTTGTTTATTTTTCCTGATCTATTCCATTCTCTCTCTGCCCTGCTGAGCTCTGTTCTGCAGGTCGGGTTGAGGCACAATCCCAACCCTCAGGGTGGTGTTGACTTTTTATACTAAAAACTACTTGTACTTTATTTACAATAATTTCCCAATCCCTATCACCTCTGTTGGACAGTCTGTCTGCTCTAAACCAACCAGAAAGTGTCACCATCACAGCAGGAGATGGAGCAGATGAAGAAGAAGAAGAATGAGGACAGGGCACACCCAGATTCCTCCATCTTGCCCCCTCAACCCCCATTCTAAAACCCCCAAAATTCTACTTTTTCACCCTGTCACAAATTAACCATCACTCTACTCAAACTCTCCTGGTCTGTAAATCCTCACACAAAGTTGGTAATTTCTCCCAAGGGCTAAAATGAAAGGCACAGGAATTTTTGACTCCTTGCCAAGGACTCTGAGCCCCTTGCCAGAGTCTGGGACCATCCAGGGTATCCAGAGGGATGTCCTGGGTTCTGACAGTGCAGGGTCCCTCTCCCAAACCCTTTTTCTCCAGGCTGAGCCCCTCTCCCAGCTCCTCCCTGCTCCTCCCATGGGTGTCTGTGCAGAGCCTTCCCCAGCCTGGAGCACAGAAGGGCACAGGGCAGATCCTCCTGGGGGGATTTGCAGGGTTTGTCGTGATAAAAACCCTCCCAGGAACAGGGAGCTGGAGGACTGGAACAAGAGATGGTGCAGTACCCAGAGTAAATTGGAGAAACAAAATTAGAAACAATCTGTGTTTCAAAAATGTGGTCAACAGAATGCATCACCATGACAATTCTTGCTAGAAGCAACAAGAGAGGCTTCCTGGCAGTGCTGAAGGAGGGCTGGTTCAAGAGTGAAGATTCATCAAAATGCAATTTACAGCACCAAAAAAATATATATCTGTAGTGGCATTTCATTGACTTTTATTCTTAAAATGTGAGAACTAGACTGAAGAAGCATTACCTTACACTGAATTCTGTGAAAATCCTGATCCTGACAGAAAATCAGAGACATCTTTAGCATGTTCCTTGGTGGTTGCATTCCAGACAAAGCTAAAATAAGGATGAAAGATTTATATTACAGATATAAAATAAAATCAAATGAGAGTCTCAGAGGTGGGCTTTAAATTATAAATATGGTTCTAAAAGGAAATGTAAAGAAAAGATTAAAATACCCACGCACTGAAAAATAATTCCTTTTAAAGGTGCCACCACGTCCCAGCTCTGGGAGAAACACAATTTTAATGCTGGCTCTCTCCAAACATCCCATTCAGGGGGTTGGATGTCCCTCCCTCCCAGCTGCCCCTCCTGGCACATCGGGTGAGGATTCACAGCCACAAAAATGGATTGCTTTCATTTGGGACAGCTCTCCTGACAGATGAGGTCACCCAAATGTGTTTGTTTGCGTCGTCCTGGGGAGAGGGCTTAGCTGGAAAGAGAGAAAAAAAGGGAGCAAATCTCCCTGGAGGGAAAGCCAAGGAGCCCAGAGCAGCTGGGGCTGCCTCTGGATCCTTGGAAATGCCCAAATCCAGGTTGGGTATTGGGGTTTGAAGCACCTGGGCCAGTGGGAGGGGTCCCTGCCGTGGCAGGGGTGGGACAGGATGGAATTTAAGATCAGAACTGTTCTGGGATTCTGTGATCATAACCCCCCCCAAGGAAACCCAGCAATGTTTTGATGACAAATGAAATAAAGACCAGCTCTGGCTGGGGGTGGTGGTGGGATGGAAATCACGTCTCCACCTCGGGAGCTTCACCCAGCAGCTCTCCCTCAGGGGTTACTATTTACTACATTTTAGGGAGGGCAGGCACTGAGGATAAATTTCCTCTCTTAAGCCCATAAATCTCTGCAGGTCTGACTGAATGCTCAGCATGGTATATGTGTGTGGCTGGGCTGACCTTGAGCTGGGGAAAAGTTTGTTAAAAAACTTCTCCTTTTGGGAAAATAACCCCATTGCAGGCTGACAAATCCTGCACAGCTGTCCATCAGTTACCACAAGTTGTCTTAATTTTTTACTGCTTAAGCAACATTTCTTTCTCATCAAAATACTTCCTGTCAAATATTTCATTTTGAATGTTATGCCATGTTAAAAAATAGTAAATCACTTAGCAACTAAAATGAAATATCTAAGGTGAGGTCAAATTGGCTACTTTGTTGATTCTGGGATGAAATAACAATTTTTTATCATTTTTGCTTTTAACAAAGCTTTTTTTTTTTTCTTTTCCCCCCGGGCAATTTCGAATTGCCAGGGAATAAAATGAATATATTACCCCCAGGTAGGTACTGTATAAGTAATATATGGTTGAGTTATAATAGAACACTGAAAAACTCCATTACATTCCTGTTCCTTTGTCAGAGGCAGGACTGGTTGGAGCTGCACTTGTATATCTCAGTGATATCTAATTCCCAGGGAAAACCTACCAGCACTGAGAGCACAGCCAGCTGCAGGCAAACAGGATCATCAAACACTGTCAGCACACGGATTATCCACAGAACCGAAAGGGAAAAAAGGAACAGGAACAGAGACAACGTCCATAAAATTCCTAATTCATAATAAAATGATTTTGCCTCACTGCCAGGGCAGCTCCTGGTGCAGTTTGAGGTGCAGCAGGGAAATGGGGGTCAGTGAGGCACCAGTGAGGAGCTCAGGAGGACCAAGGGTCTCTCACCTTGGGGTTTTTGGGGGGAATGCCCCCCTGGCCAAGGTCCCAGCCCTTCCTACACTGGGACTTGATATTGCACCTGTATCCCATGGAAAACGTGTCCTGGAAGAGGGAAACCACAGCTCACAGTGATGCCTTGAGTTCTAGCTTTCATAATTCCCAGATTCTGTACAGTTAGTGTGGGACTCTGAACCCCACACAAAGTGTCAGTGAGCTCTCCTCACAGCTCAGGCACTCAGAACAATCCTTGTCCAGCCCAGAAAGTGCAAACAGCAGAGAACTGAGGAGAGAACCTGGCAGGGTGGGACTGCAGAACCTGGAGCTGGAATTGGACAAGGAACTCCAAAATGGAAACGGACCAAAACTGATAAAAGTGTGATAACTCCTGACTCAGGGTCCATCTTGGGTGTAGCCCCAGTCAGGCTCTTGTACTGCTTGAGGTGTCTCCTTTTAAAGCTCTTTTAATAAATCCCCACTTTATTCCTTTAACTCTGTCCAGCCTCTGCTCCAGGGAGCCTCTCTGGGCATCAGCATCATGGAATCACTGGGGCTGGAAAAGCTCTGGAGTCCAACGTGTGCAATCAGAGCTTTGGCCTTAATTACCCAATTATGACCCACTGTACATTCCTACAACATCTTTACTCTCAAATCACCCAAACCTGTGTGTGTAATCTGTGTCTGCAGCTCCTGGTGACGTGGAGGGAGTGAGCTTTTCCACACCCACAGGGGGTGCAAATTCTCTGTTTGTCTCCTAAAGCACTTCTCTGGAGCACAGAAAGGAAACACCAGGGGTTCCACCAGGACTGTAGGGACAGGAATAGCTGGGAGGAGCCAGGAGGGAAGAAAACCAAGCCAGGGTTGTGAACCCACTGCAGAGCTGCAGGTGACTGGGGCTGAGACCCAGATCAGCTTGGCTAGACCCAGATCAGCTCTGCTAGACCCAGATCAGCTCTGCTAGACCCAGATCAGCTCTGCTTGACCCAGATCAACTTTGTTAGACCCAGCTCAGCCCTGCTAGGACCCAGCTCAGCCTTGCTGGACCCAAGCCCAGCCCTGCTGGACCCAGCTTAGCTCTGCTAGACCCAGCTCAGCCCTGCTAGACCCAGCCCAGCCCTGCTGAGTGGTGTCCCCACAGGCTGGGGTGACCATCCACAGCCACCTCTCTCCCTCAGCTTCCCAGACACAGACACAGACAGGGCTGCATTCAGAAAAATGCAATGCTGGAATATTTCCTGAGCAGGGCCCTGCTGGTGACGTCAGCCTTCCCCCCAGTGGTCCCAGTTGTCACCGTGGGCTGGGCTGCCCAACACCTCCCTCGTGGAGGGGAGCCTGGCCCCTGGTGACTCACGCTGCCACCACCCAGGTGACAAAGTGCTGCCTTTCCTCCGCAGCCCGTGGCACGGTGCATCAGTCAGAGAGGGGGCCCAGCTCCAGCTCCCCCCCTGCTCTATTTATGGGTGCAGGGAGAGAAAAACATGCTCCTGCCACGTTTTAAAATAAAATGGATGTGAGTTTGGTGAAAAACACCAGATGACAGCACACAAGGCTGAGGGGATATTAATGCAGACAGTGACACCTCCAGTTTTTTGGTGCTGCCTGGAGAAGGCACCAGCAGAGCTGCCAGCCTGGCCTTTGGCCACCTGGCTCCTGCCCTGGCTTTAGCAGAGGGTGGGAAGGGCAGGGGACACCCTGGGGACAACAGGAACACCAAAAGAGCCACAAGCAGACCAAATTCTGGGCTAGCTTTGAAGCCAAGCTGGCAGAGAGCAGTGGGAGAAAGCAGGAACACTGGGAAATTTCAAAATATTTTCATTTTTCAGGAATTTATAAACCTACGAAAGGCTCATTGATGCATCTGAAACGGCTTTGGCTTTCTAGTATTTATTTAAAGCATAATTCTTCCCAGCATTTTACGGGATGTTCAGCCCTTCAAGTGAAGCTGTACAGCAGCAATTATAAAATGCAAAGGGCAACACTGCTCAAATGAGAGACCTCAGCCACAGAGAGGTTTTAGCTTCTCTAAACCTCATTTGTAAGCGAGGATAAAATGGAAGAGTAAATGGAGGAACCTGATAGCTTCATGTCAGAAAAGACATGAACCGTGACACAGCAGTGTCAGCCAAAGGAAAATGAGCTGTTAAAGCACCTGGAGTGGAACAACACACAGCTTGTGAAGTGGCAGATTAAAAAAAAAAAACCTGATAATGGGTCACGAGTGATGAAATTTATGCCTTGTTTCTGCCCTGCACTGGGACTTCCACTTTCAAATCTGCAGTCAGAAGAGATTAGATTGCCTCCAAATGAAAGTGTCAAGGTAAAACCCAGCAAGTGTAGTTCAACAGCTCTGTAAAAACATTGGCAGCGAGGGAAACAAGAAAACAAACCTCATTCTGCTTTTCTGGGCAGCCCCTGCACCTGGAGAACAAGACTTTAACAGAGGCAGCAGAAATGTGATAAAAACCCAGGGCCTGCAGCAGCGGGCTGCAAGGAGGCCTCAAGTGCCTGACCAAAGATGTTAAATAAGATTTTTTTGGAACTAAACCATGATTCAGCTTTTTCTAATACCACATAAAACTAGAAATTGGAAAGAAGGTGAGGGTTTTTTCATTGACCTTCAGGAGGAAGGTCACCTCTGGGTGGCTGGTGGCCACGGTGGCTGCAGAGAACAGGCAGCCCCAGCTCGGCTGATTGTTGGGAAGGAAGAAACAGGAAAGTCCTATAAATCTGACTACTTATCCAAAGATGCTAAGAATGCAGAAACTAGAAGAGACATTGAAATGAAAGCAGTGTTTGTTTGAATGGTTATAGAACAGCTTGGGCTGACCAAAGGTCTTTCTCTCTTTGATAGGAATGTGATTTACTAACAGACATACCAAACCAGAACAGACCCTTCTCCTGGCTTGCCAGGAAGGGACCCCTGATAAGATTTAGAGATTAGAAAGTGATAAAACATGGGAATGGAGTGATTCCTATGGGATATATGTAAATGTAGACATTTGTATTTGATACTAGATTGGTTAATGAGAAAGTAGAATATTCAACATCCAAAGAGATATGTCATTGTAAAAGGAGAGCTCACTCTCTTTTCTCTCTTTCTCTTTCTTGGCTCTCTCTTTCTCTTTTTTGGCTCTCTTTTTTCTCTCTCTCTTTTTGGCTCTTCTCTTATACTCTCCCTCTCTTACCCTCTTACTCTCCTGCTCTTACTCTCTCTTGCTCTTATCCTCTTATGCTCTCTTTCCTTGTGCTCTCTCCTGCTCCTGTGTTCTCCAGCCTGCTCTGAGCTGGCTGGGCTCTTTTCACCCACACCCTCTGGAATAAACTTCAAAACTAAACCCTAGAGATCTCGGCTGAGCCCTGTCCCAGACCGTTCTGGCACGGCACTCTTTCCTACAGCTGATTGCTGAGCAAACCACTCTCCCAACCATTTCTTTCCTCCTGCTTCAAGCAATGCCTCAGCACAATTTAACAGTTTCCAATTCACTAACTAAAATAACTCCAAGGTCTCTATTTTTTCGGGTGAGAAGGGCAAACGACAGCCCAGAAACACTTCTGCTGTGAGGGCTCCATAACGTTCGTCTGGCACAGGACGTGTCTCGTCACAGCCGGGGCGCCCACGGTGGCATTTCCACGCTGCTGGAGGTGGGAAGCTGCACTGCCTGCAAATATCCCCAGTGACACACTGTGGGGAGGAGAAAAACTCATTTTCCTCCTGACCCTGAATGAGTTCTGGCAAAGAGAAAAAAAAACCCTCCAGCCTTGGGTTCGTTATTTCTCCGAGCTCGGAGGAAGCGGCGGATGGATCCTGACCCTTCTTCCCTCCAAGTTTAACGCAGCTTTTTGGAACTCTTATCAATTGAAACAAGAGCTCTTCCTCGGGTCATAAACTCTGAGGGGAATCAGTAAATCCTGCTATTTTATTGTGCTGACCTTTAGACCACCATCTGTCTTTTGGCTCTTCAGTTTATATATGAGAAAATCCCACGAGGTACTGGCGTAGCTGAGCTGCTCCTTCCACCACCACACACAGACCTTAAACCCTTCCGCACTGAGCTGGAAGTTACATTTTTATTGAGTGACTGCTTGAAGCGATGGATAAGAAGGGAAAAAAAAGCCCTGTTCATTTATAACCACTTCTAGTTAATGCCAGTGAGCAGGATTTTTTATTTGCTTATATCATCTAAAGTCCTATTTTCTCTGTTAAGTCTATGTTTTGAAAAGTCCTTGGCATTTTAATTGGCTCAATATTTCAATTCTCTGTCAAAAAAGAGACTTGCTGAAAAAACACCACCTGATTTCTCTGTGGATTTCTCTTTCTCAGAGCCCCTGAAATGCTGCTCCCCCTGGGCAGAAGTTTGCAGTGCCCTGGCTGCAGTTCTCACCTCAGCCTCTCCCTCTGGAGCAGTCTGGCAAATCCTAAATCATCTCCACAGCATCGAGCAGGAGCACTCTGCCTGCACCTGCCTCACAACGAGGGATCCCAGACCCAGCTTTGCATTTCTTCTCCTCCAAAGAGAGACAAAGAAGGAGCCAGGGAAGGAAAAAGCCACAAGTGGCTGGAGCTCTGCAGAGCTGGAAGGGAAAATTCCTTGAGGGAGCTGCACTAAAAGTGTCCCTTTTGGTCCCCAGTTCCTCCTTTCCTGCTGTCCCCTCTGGATCTTGGGATTGCTCTCCCTTGGCACAGGGCTCTGGAGGGCAGGGGGGAGACACCACAGGAGCTTCAGCTTGGAAAAATCCTCGGAGCCATCGAGTCCAACCCCACCCCAGCCCTGCCCAGGCCACCACTGCCCCTGTCCCCAAGTGCCACATCCACAGGGCTTTCAAACCCTCCTGAGATGGCAACTCCACCCTGCCCTGCTGCAGAAGGGACCCACAAGGATTGAATCCAACCCCTGGCTCTGCACAGGGCATCCCCAAAACCCCAGCCCGTGGCTGAAGGTGCTGCACTCCACGGGAGCATCACATGCACAGCGAGGAGCTGCCTCACACCAGGGCAATGCTTGCAGCTGACAATTATTTCCATTTAATCTAGGGGAAGGAATGATAACTCCATTTTTTCCCTCAGCACTGCCCAGAGCTGCCTCCAGACGTTGTCACCTTGCTCTCAAAAAAGCAGCAGCCTGCAAGCAACACTCCTGTTTTCAGCTCCCAAGGATTTAGACAGATTCCAAATTCCCGCTGCATTTCAGCCATTTTGCATTATGCAACCCCAGTGTGAATTTTTATTTTCTCCCAGTATCCTGTGCAGGTTGGAACTATTAAGATCTGCCAAAGCCTTCCCATTTTCAGATGTCTCAGGAGAAAATGAGGAAGGCCAGAGGTTTTTTTGTTATACCAGCAAATTACAGTTTGCTTGCTTCAGTAAGTTAGAGGTTAATGGCTCTGCATGAGAAAACAAGGATCATGGCCAGCTCTGAGCAAGATGCAGTTTCGAGTTGCTCAAAAACTGAAAAGAAGGTCAGCACGCCCAGCCAGGTTCCTCTGTGCTTTTGTTTTATTCAGCTTTGCAAATCAGAGCTCTCTTCATTGCCTCAGTCTCTGGTGTGAGAGCAGAAAAAAATGCAGTAGAGAAGCTGAACTGTTATGTTATTATGTTCCCCATCTTATTATCTAAATTGCTGTGCCATGAGCGGATCCAGCCCAGAAGCCTCTCTTGATCTATAGCTCAGGGACCAGGACTGCTGGGTTTTTCAAGCCCTGGTGTGTGTACACGGGGCTGGAAGCATTTGGAAATCTGTTTACAAGCTGCCCAGTGTAATTGAGAAGGATTTTTCTTGTGCCTTCGAGGTCACACACATCCAAAGGTGAAACTTGCTGCAGCAGCTGTTTGAAAAGGCTCAGGGAGGGAGAACGATTATTTGTGGCCTGGGGATCAGGAAGGGGGAATCCCCAGGGAAGTGTAAAGAACTAAGAAATAATGTAGAATGATGCACTGGGAAGAGGGTGAGTCAGGAGAGGAGAACCTGGGAAGAAAGTTAATGAAATTGGAACAAATTGCATATTGAAAGCATTTCTGAACCTCCACAACTTCCTTCCCTTTCCTTTGGCTTCTCTCACCCGGGGATCCCAACTGGGAGTGGGGTCAGGGCCCTGCCAGCCCCTGACCTGAGCCACCAGTGCCACTGGAGGGTGCAGACTGGTCTGGGATTCTCCTGGGCAGGAATTTCAGACACAGTATTTAAAACCTTCAGAGAGCCTTTCCACCCCAGAGCCGTGCAGCCACTGTGAGGTCAGGGACAAATTTGGGGGCAATTGACAGGAGATCATGCCATAAGTGCATCAGCAATAAAGGGAAACTCAAAAAGGAGAGGGAAGGCCATTAAGCAAGGAAGTTGAGTGTTTAATAAGCTTTCCTTGCCTCAATCTTCATGAAAAGGCTAACTGAGAGCAGATGGTCGGCACAATAATGCTGGAACAAAGAGGGAAGTTTATAATCTCCCACAAAGGCAACGGGGAGAGTGCCTGGCTAATTTAGATGTTTGCAAATTGGTTATGCTGATGAACTTTATCTTTGCATGCTTAAAGGACTGTCTGAATCAATATCAGAGTTTTAGCTGTTCTTGGGGAAGGCTGGAGAGGGAGAGCTGGGGGAAGAGGAACCACATCTGTAGAATCATAAATGGTTGGGATTGCAAGGACCTTAAATCCCATCCAGAGCCACCCCTGCCATGGCAGGGACACCTCCCACTGCCCCAGGCTGCTCCAACCCCATCCAACCTGGCTTTGGGCATTCCAGGGATCCAGGGGCATCCCCAGCTGCTCTGGGCACCCTGTGCCAGGGCCTGCCCACCCTGCCAGGGAACAATTCCTGCCCCAAATCCCCTCCAGCCCTGCCCTCTGGCAGTGGAAATCCATTCCCTGTGTCCTGTTTCTCCATGCCCTTGTTAGCAGTCTCTCTCCAGAAGAACGAAAGGATGTTGCTTTACAAGCTCACAACACATCCATTCCCAGAAAAATAAACTTTCCAAAAAAAGCTACAGGCCACCAAAGGTGTGGGCAGCAGCAAACAGCATTGCTGGACTGCCCCATCCCAACTGCATCTCCTCCCATCCACACTAAAGATTCAGAGCTTGGCTTTTGCCTTCTGTGCCACCCCGGCCTGTGGTGACAGAGCTGCTGGGAGACCTTTCCTTTTCCTTTCCAGAAACAGCCCTGCTGAAAACGAACAGATGAATCAAGTTGCTGAGAGACCTGCCTTGAACTGAGCATTATTAATTTCTTCATTAATGACTTGCATGGAGAGGTGTGCTGGTTAAATTGGCTGCTGGCACTGCACAGGTAGGGACTGTGAACACACAGGAGAATGGGATTAAAATCCCAAAAAGGTCTTGGCAATGCAGAAATCACCTTTCAGGAACACCTGTTATTCCAGAGAGACAAAGCAGAGCCCACAGCTGGGCAGAAATAATCAATGGTGTCATTCCAGGGTGGGGAAGGGAGCTGAGGCTGAGGCCACGGCTCTGGGACACCAAATGGAATTGTGACCATCAAAATATGAGAAATTATCCTGCTGCTGGGCTCAGTCCCACCAGGCCCTAACTGGAGAAATGTTACCTGCTTTATGCACTCTGTGTTAATGAAGTTGTGAGCAAAATGAAGGGAATCAAAGAAGGACAAGGGAGGAGCTCAGAGGTCTGGGAAACATCCCCATTCCCAAATTGGGGAATTGAGCCTTGAACCAGACACTGGGGAGAGAGCTTAGAACCTGAAAACACAGTCAAGGTAAGAGCAGAGACAAAAGAATGAACTGTTTTCCCCCTCAGGCATGACCTGAGGAAGATGAAGGATAAGATGAAGGATAAGATGAAGGAAGATGAAGGATCCAGCACTGCTCTGGACACTGGAACCCTCCAGCACTGCCCACTCTGCCCAGCCAGCAGCTGACCTGACCCCTCAACACCCTGCAAGCCATCTACCAACAACATCTTGGAATGTGACATGAAAAATTCAGGAAGGCCAATTAAGCTGTTCATGGATATTTAATAATAGGGGAGATAAGAAAAATAACCAAATAAAGGCCTTGTTCTGAATTATCCCTCCATTTTACCTGCAGTTCATTACTGACTCAGATTAATGAATGTTGAAAAGATATTACTCTCGTCTGAATACTCAGACTTTGCTACCTGATTGCAATTTTTGAAATGAAAAATGCAGTATATCAATTCTGGATGAATTTTTTAATAGAGTCAAATGCCAAATGTCCTCCAGCAGCAGAGCTCTCGTTTAAAGTGATCACGTTGCTGTCTCAGGCTGTGAAGTTCCCAGGTTGCACAAGTTTCCTGCTGCAACACTAAAAAATGGTTAACACAGGAATGACCTGGGGGATTGAGGCTGGAGCAGGGAATGCATTGCTCCACACAGCTCAGCACACCTCAGCTGGGGCTGTTGGAAATAGTGAGAACTGTGAAAAGACCTAACCCTCCCCTCAGGGTTTTGTGGGCTTATTTTATTCATTTTCACCTTCAGCAAAAGAATGTTTGCCAGGGAAAATGCTTTTGTACTTAGCAAAAAATAAACCCCGTGAATCCTCAGGGAAGCTGTGAGGGAAAGGTCACCAGCTGGCTTCTCCAGACATTTATTTCATCGTTGTAGGACCTGGACTCCTTCATGTGATCACTCTAGATTTGAGTAGACAGGACTGGTGAAGGTGAGAATCTGCAGGAGAAGCAGAGGGGAGGTGACAAACAGCACAGTGCTCAGTGATTTACTTCCCCAGCTCCTGCTAAATGATTTATTCCAATTGCTCAGCTCGGGAAATGGACCGAGACAGAAATTTTGGGCTGAGTACCTGGTGAGCACTGAGGCCTGGGGACTCCTCAGCACAGGGGAGGGATCAGCCCCTGCACAGGTTGGACAGCAGCAGGAATTTCTCCAGGGAAACCTGCTCAGGGGGTGGAAGGGGCTGCCCAGGAGTGCCCAGCCCTGGAGGGAGGGATGCTCCTGCTCACCCTGTCACCCTCTGCCAGGCCAGGCTGTGGTGTCACAGCTGGCAGTGACATCCCCACATGTCACTGCTGAGTTCGGAGCAGCACAGACCAACAGCACAGGATTTTCTTCAGAAGGCAAGAGGAGAACTTTCATTGAGGCGTGCACACACTTTTACAGGGTGCTTCCCAGCCCAGAAATGGATTGGATAACCAAGAAAACAGTGAGCTTCTTGGTGCAGGAAGGCCAAGGCCCTTTGATAAACATCCTAGAACAAACACCACACATTTCACGCCACTGCATCCACACAAACACCACGTGCTAGGTTTGTTCCAATTCTTTTCTCATGTTTTCCCCAGCCTGGGAAAAGCTGGAACAGCTTCTTCCTGGTCACTGCCAGCATCCACACCCACGTCCCTCCAGGTGCAGCCATCCCAGGGTGTCACTGCTTCCCTTCAAAAAAGCAGTGTGACCTCCTGGCATTCAGCTCTCAGCCCCTTTTTCAGGTAGAAGCACATTGAGTTCACTTCATTTGTGGAAGAATTTTAGCAAGAGCTGCTCTCCCATCACCCAGAAATCACCTGGTGCCTCTCCCCCACTCCCTTCTTTCTCCCGTGCTCAGAAGTTTCTGCCCAACTCCTCAGTCCATTCCCCTCTCTCCATCACTCCCTGTATGGAACTGAGTCCAAAGCACGTTTTTTTCCACAAACCTCACAATTAACATCCCCCCTCACCCCAGCTGTGTTTATCATGTGCCTGATGCCCCGATTCCCCCCGTGTGCTGTTTTCCTGGCCAGGTTCTCTCCTGCTCTGCTTTAGGACAGCCCTTTCCTTTACACAATTCCATTTGACTGAAGAGTTTTAGTATTTCATTATCTCTGAGTTTTCTCTCCCTCTGTCAAATCTCCGTGATTTTCTCTGTGAAATCTCCGTGATTTTACAGAGACCAAAATAGCTGCAGAAGGCTCAGCATTTCTGTGGGGCTCGCAGGAACCTCGCTTTCCAGGGAAAATAGGACAGGCTGGGAGCTGGGGTGGGTGATTTGGGGGAGTGGAGGCACAGGGAACACGGGGAGCCATGGGGTCGGATCCCTCATGAGGAAATGGAGGTGGCTGCAGCAGATCTCACCCCTCAGAGAGCCCGAAAAAGGAAATGGGGACATTTCCCTCCACAAGGCAGATCAGTCCACATCGGACCTGAGCAAACACAAATTGCCAAAATGGGAAAATTAGAGCCAAGCTCTTTAATGGCTGGGACGAGGTGGAGATTGCTGTGCCCATTCCTCCTCAGCCCTGCTCCACACCCCCAGCAGTTCCAAGGAATTATCCCTGATAAATGACTTGTTTTCCTGCTGCTGCTGCTCAGGTGTCGCTGGAGTAGGAGAGTGGAGAATTACAGCCCGTGCTGCTGCTGCTATTATTATTATTTGGCAGTAATTCCTCTAACTTTCTTCCCTGGAGGAAGACACAAGGAGCTGCTCTCCTGCTCCCAAGGTCATCCCACCAGGAAATATTAGCTATTTACTTCTATTAGTTTCAATTATGGAGCTGCAGAAAACCAGATAATAGCAAATTTACACCATTTCACGGCCCTGCCTTAAATGCAGGAGGGGAACATTCACCCCAAAGCAGGAGCAGCTCCAGGAAAAACTCTCCACAAATCCTGCTGGCTCCAGGAGGAGGATGAGGGATCCCTGCTGCCCCAGCCAGGCACATGGGCACATCTAGGGTTGAGAAAAAGGATTTTGGAGTAGCTACAAAACCCCAGATATTAGACTGGGTGTGTCTGGGCAGTGCCTGCCCCTTCAAAGAGTTCCCAGTTGGTTTTACACCTACCCAGCACTGCCAGAGCATTGCCACCCTCCCCACACTGCTCCTGCTGCCAGCACTGGGTGCTTTGAAACAGCAAAATTGAGTTTCAGCTGCTCCCACAACACACCCGTGCACTAGAACAGGTAAAATTTGCAATACACCACCAAAGTCAGTGGGAGTCGGAGGGAAATTTAAGGAAAAGAACATTGTAGATTTTAGTTCTAGGCAAAAAGAGTGACTAAATAATGGGATTGATTTGCCAGCCCAAGAGGAAATGAAAAAGAGCCCAGACACTCAGCAAACTGAAAATGCAGTGACTGAGGGAGAGGGAAACTTCAGAGGGAATGACCCTGAGCAGGAGCTGATAAGCTTCAATTCCATTTTTATTTTTTTTTTAAATTTCCAGCCTGGTTTATTCTTGCCTTAATTGCTCAATGGGAAAGTGCAATCCTGCAAGTGTTCCTAAAGTGATTTTTCCCAAACTGTTATTCAAATTATCCACACTCTAAGGCAAGCCATCGATGTGAATTATAGCTCTTGGTATTAAACTACCAAAACAAATTATTAGCATATAAAAACTGATCTGATCTATTCAGAGGCGTTGCTGTGAAATATGGCCCTTAGCACAGTGCACCTATCTGGGATCATAAAACTTGTCAGAGGTACCCAAAGTTTATTGCCTTGGAAGATTCATGCAGCAACCCTGGAACACTTGATTTAGGTCTGAGCAGCCGTTTGTAATTCTTGCAGGCATGCAAGCAGTTCAGATTTATTTAAATAGAGAAAAAATAATTTAAGAAGACAAAGCAGCCTTTTCTCCTAATCAGATGAGATAGAAATTATTTCCAGGCACTCTAAGGAACAAATTTGTCATTTTTCTTGCTCTAATTGTACATCACAATAAATCCTTCCATGTGAATTCATTTCTTAAACTTAACAGTTATTTATTAACACAACAAAGCGTGTTCTCACTGTGCTAATGTGCGAGCCAGAGTGATGCACCCCAGTGAAGTCATGACAATGATTTGCTCACTGTCTGGGCACTGTGGAGCTGTTGAGGTGGACGATGCCCTCGTGCTGTCCCTCTGCCCCCTCTGCCCCCCAAATCTCAGCAGAGTTGCTGCTTTCCCCACTTTTCCCCACTGCTTTCTGGAAAGTTGCTGCTTTTCAGAGCAGGGACTGCCTGGGAGAGTCTGAAAAACCCCAATTGCTTTCACTGCTGTAGCTCTGATTGAATTTTTTTTTTGTTGTTGCGTGAAGGAGGAATAGGGAATATTGTACAAATTTCTTACTACAATAAAGACGTGAAAAAGAGAGAAGCAGCAGCAAACAGAGCAGGCCAGAATAACAAAATCTCTGACAACACAATTCCTGTGCAGCTGGGGATGCAAGCACTGCTTCCCCCCTGGCAGCCTCAGCTGGAATCACCTCCCATTCCCAGAATTTTTAACCAAAGCTCAGAGAAATGGGAACTGCTGGGTTTGGGATGCATCTCCTCCAAACGCACTGCTGCAGTGTATTCGGGTATTTCCTGGCTTCACACTCACTCCCAGAGAAGAAAAGCCCCGTGTTTGGTGTGGGATCTGTCCTGGAGTTCCTGCCCTCTCCTGCAGCGATTAAAAGGATTAACTTCAATTGTCTGGAGTTGTAGTGAAAAGCACAGGAGGCTCAACACTTAATTACAAAGGGAAATATAAAAGCGTGTCAATTAACCCTTGCTTTCAGCAGGAAGGCAGCGTGCAGCCTGCTCGGTTTGCTGCCCCAAAGGAAACCCTGGACACCTCCCCTGCCCTCTTCCCTGGTGCTGCCATGCCCAGGGAAGGGCTTGGGATGCTGAGAATTCTGCTGCTCACTGAGAGGAATGAGGGATTTGTGTTTCCAAACCAGCTGTGGGACTGCTGGGAGATAAAACCAGCATTGAGAGAGAAAGGGAATAATGGGAAGGGTTTCACTGATTGAGGAATGGAAAAAAAGGGATTTTTCCTTCCCAAACAAACTGTAGGTTTGCTGAGAAATGAAATTGGATATTGAAAGATGAAAGAAACAATGGGGAGAACCCATCAATTCCATCAGAATTAAAAATGAAAAGGGAGGGTTCTGCATTAGAGGGGAATCTGAGGGAAGTCTGGAGCTCTCCAGTCCCTCAGCCAGTGGGGAAAGAGAGAGGGCAATGGGGTTGGGAAATTGGGATAATTGCCCAGGAGAGGAAATCACCTCTCTCCCTGCAGGTGAGGCTGGAATTCATGGAATCCCAGAGCGATTTCTGTTGGAAAAGACCTCTGGGATCCTGGGCTCCCAGGCAGGCAGGAGAATTCCAGCAGAGCTGATTTGGACTCGCTGCACTCCCGGGTTCTGCTGGGATCCCCAGAGCAGAACATCCCTCAGTGCCAGCAGCCACAAATGATTTATTTCACTACCACCTCAAGTGTAAATAGAAACAGAAGGGACCTCCAGAGCATGGCAGGGGAGCAGCTTCCAGGAAGGAATTCAATCTGGCAGCACTTACCTGGAGTCACCAGAGCCCGGTGGCTGCAGGAGGGCTGGCAGGGACAGGACAACAGCCCTGGGCACCAGCTGCCAGCAGCCCTGACTCCAGGCTGGGGAGCAGCACTGCACCAGGATCTAGAGCTCATTCCAACCTTTCATGCAGAATGTAAGGCAGCAAAAACCTTTCTTTTCTTTTCTTTCTTTTTTTAAATATTTTTTTAAAATAAACTTTCTATAAACGTGGCTGCAAAGGTGTTTGAAATTACCTGGACTTCAAATTACGGTGCAAAATCATCTTGCAGTGTTATCTTAGAGCTGTAAAATAGGCACAAAAGGTGGAAATTTAATATTATCATGTGTGATATCTTTAGCTCCTTCCAACCCAAACAATCCTGGGGTTCTTTAGGGCCACTGGAGCTCCTGGGGCTCCCTGGAGCCACTGCTGCCTGGAGGAGCAGGGCCAAAAGGTGGTGGGAGACCCTGAACCAACCAACAGCCAGGAAATGAATGAACAATAAATACAAACTTCTCTCTGAAGCAGGCAAAAAGACCTAAATAAATCACAGCTTAAACCTACTCCTGTTTCTGTTCACGCAGCACCAGACCAGATTTCCCACTGAGAATAAGGTCAACTTTAGAGCAAAGATTTAAGAAATGCAAAATAAAAGTCGTTTTATCAGCTGGTTGCACTCTGGAGGCTTCAGTTGACAGCACAAAGTGCAGCCCAGGCACTCTGCACACACAGCCCTCAGCTCCTGCTCACCCACCTCACAGGGACAGCCTGGGGATTATTGATTGCAGGAATCCAATCCCGGGCTCCACAGCTGCCTCTGGGATGCTGGATGGGATGGAGATGGATGGATCTGTCCCCAGCCTGCTCCTGGGGGACAGGAGGAACCAAGGAAGTTGGTGGATGTTAAGGATTTTTCTAAATGGCTGTCAAGTCGCTTCCCCAGTGCTAGTAATGAAGTCACTTCTCTCTATTTGTTTTGTGTTCAGCCTAAACAGAGACCAAGTCCTGCCTGAAATATGTAAAACCCTAAATTTGTGTTTAAATTCCCATCAGAACAAAACAGAGCTTAACTGGGAGGGAGAGGGGGTGTTTAACCTGGAGAAAAGAGGCTCAGGGCACCTCTCACTCTCCCAAATCCCTGGCAGGAGGGCTCCATCTCTTCTTCCAGGGAACAAGAGACAAGAGGAAACGGCCTCAGGCTGTGCCAGGGCAGCTTTAGGTTGGATATGGGGAAAATTTCTGCACCTAAAGGGCTGTCCAGAACCAGCACAGCTGCCCAGAGCCACGGAGGAGTCCCCATCCCTGGAGGGATGTCAAAGATGTGACACCTGGGGACAGGGGGCAGCGCTGGGGAATGGTTGGAGTTGGTGACCTTGTCCAACATCAGCGATTCCGTGGCTCTGATTTGTCCCTCTAAATGCAGTTCGGGAATGTTTCCAGCAGGGTGAAGGGCCCCCTTTGCTGAGAAGGGTCACCCCAGATAGGGACAGATCCCACCCGGAGCTGCACTGTCACCTGGAGCAGCCGTGGTTGATGTAGCCAGGGCCAGAGCACACGGAATAATCTCCTCCTTTCCTCTCCTCTCCCTTCTCCCAGCACAGGAGCAGAGTTCCAGGAGGTAACCCCCCCTGCAGCACACTCTGCCCCTTGCCAGCACCAGTGCAGCTCCTGGGGGAGCAGCAGGAGGGACACACATAGCCCAGGACCACTGAGGGGACCCCCCCTGCACACATCTCCTGGCCTTTCTGCAAACACTGCCCCTCTCCTGAAGGAACAGCAGACCGAGCTGCTCATCCTTCCCACCGCAGCCAAGGCAGCTCCTCCTCCCCTCCCCTGGGAAGGTTTTCCTGCCTTCTCCTGCTGATGCATTTTGGGGCTACCTAAAAACAGAGGCCAGACAGAATTAAGGGAATAAAAAGCAGTTCTATCCATTGAAGGACATTCAGGTGCATTTCGGGCAGATGAAGCCCCACCAGGGGCTGCACACAAAAATGGGTCACGGGTTTCACATTTTTATATAAGTTTGGTCCATTTGCATATTGGGGTTAATCTCCCAATTCCAGCTGCAGGGAATGAAGTCATTTACCCCAATGGAATAAAGAAAGCCACAGCTTGTTTTGTGCTATTTGAGAGTCAAATCAAGCCCCAACCTCACTACACAACCTAGTTTTCCATCAACAGGGTTTGCCTGGCCACACTGACACCCAGCAGGGTCCCAAAAGAGAATCCCCAGTTATTTTACCAGGGGAGAAGGAGTGCAGGCTGAGAGCCAGCCCAGCTCCCCCATCCCTGCAGCATTTAGCAGATGTCTCTGGGTGCTGGGGGAGCTCTGGGATGGTTCCTGCTGCTGAGGGAGGTGCAGCTCCAGCACCAGGTCACTTCTGTTCCCATCTCTGGGCTCTGAGGCACTGAGGTGTCCTTGATTGCCAGGCCTGCAGAGGAATTGTTGTGTCTGACCCAAACGGGGAAGCAGCAGCTGACACTGAGTGTGGAGTTTGGAGTTCTACACTAATGAACTGCAGGATGGAAAACAGAAAAGCTGAAATCCCGAGGCATCAGTGTCCCCTGGCAGATGGAGTGTCCAGCCTGCAGGAAGCACAGCCCGGGGGTGGCAGGACCTGGCAGGGCTGGTGGCTCTCCGTGGGCAGCACTCCCAACACAATGTGCTGTGACAGCTCTCACAAAACCTCAAAAAACCTCGAGGAGCTGGCCAGAGCAGGGCTGTCACTTCCTGTGCAGCACAGAGCGTGGCACCTGAGATGATGAATTCAGTTAGACCATGAAATGGGCTGTGTTTCAGTAGGAAAAGCAGATTTCCTGAGTTATTTCCCTTTTTTGCCCCCCACCCCTTTCTGTTTTTATAGCAGCTCTTTTAGGTGGCTTTCCTTCATGCATTGGGTGCAACCTCCTAAGGAAGAACCCCAAATATTAAAGCTGAGAGGGTGAAGACAGATGCAAGGAGGGGATTGGGCCGTGTTACAGAGGCAGAAATGCAGAGCAGCCACAGCAAACAGCAAAACTCAGGGAGAGGACAAAGCTCAGGGATGCTCCTGCTGCCCATGGCTGGGATCAGGGGTGTGCAATCAGACCCCAAAAATGCTCTTCCACCTGCAATCAATGGACATTATGTGGGATTGTTCAGCCTGGAGAGGAGAAGCTCCAGGGAGAGCTCAGAGCCCCTGGCAGGGCCTGAGGGGCTGCAGGAGAGCTGGAGGGGGACTGGGGACAAGGGATGGGGGGACCGGACACAGGGAATGGCTCCCACTGCCAGAGGGCAGGGCTGGGTGGGAGATTGGGCAGGAATTGTTCCTTGGCAGGGTGGGCACAGGGTGCCCAGAGCAGCTGTGGCTGTCCCTGTCCCCTGGCAGTGCCCAAGGCCAGGTTGGACAGTGGGGTTTGGAGCAGCCTGGGACAGTGGGAGGTGTCCCTGCCATGGCAGGGGTGGCTCTGGGTGGGATTTAGGGTCCCTTCACCCCAAATCATGCAACCATCCACTGCTCCTCCACAAACAGGAGGGGTTTAATGCACTCCCCATGGAAAGAACTTTTCTGGGTGGGTCTGGGGTCCCCAGCACTGGAAAGAGAGGGATCCCAGGTGGGTGTGCAGGCTGTAGCTGAGCCATGGGCAGCTCGATGGCTCTGCCTCAGGAAGGGGCTGCACAAACAGCAATATTGCTGTGCCATGCTCCAGTGGCTACTCCAGTGAGGAGCCAGCACTTCTGTTTGCAATTCACTTTTAATGAGATACAGTCGAGACTGCTACCGAGCACAAAATCTATTTAAAGGATATTCCAGGGGTTCTCAATGAAGTTACATTATCTCAAGTTAACATCCCTTTAAAAGCACATAATTCACTCTTTACTTTTCCAGTCTTTAGTGCTCTAAGGAAAGCCACAGCCTGTTTTGTGCTATTTGAGAGTCAAATCAAGCCCCAACCTCACTACACAACCTGGTTTTCCATCAACAGGGTTTGCCTGGCCACACTGACACCCAGCAGGGTCCCAAAAAAGAATCCCCAGTTTTTTTACCAGGGGAGAAGGAGTGCAGGCTGAGAGCCAGCCCAGCTCCCCCATCCCTGCAGCATTTAGCAGATGTCTCTGGGTGCTGGGGGAGCTCTGGGATGGTTCCTGCTGCTGAGGGATGTGCAGGGCTCCATCCTTGATCACCCCCCTAAAATCCCTTCTACAGCACTTGGTGCTTCTCTGCAAGGGACAGGAAGGAGACATTTCACATCTCAGACATGAAAGGTTGGTGGGAGAGGAGCCAGACCCCTTCAGGCTTGTGAGAACAGACTCAGGAGCTGCTGCTCTCCATGCCCTGGAGCCAATCAGCACAAACAGTTCCAGGGGTTCTCAGGTTTTGATGATTTTATGGCTCCCAAGATTTTAGAAAGTCTTTTTCTCCCAGCCCCGTGACCCAAGAAAAAGTTGAGAGTCGTCTCTTCTGTTCTCCAAGTTTGTTTATTTTTCCTGATCTATTCCATTCTCTCTCTGCCCTGCTGAGCTCTGTTCTGCAGGTCGGGTTGAGGCACAAACCCAACCCTCAGGCTGGTGTTGACTTTTTATACTCAGAACTATGTATACTTTATTTACAATAATTTCCCAATCCCTATCACCTCTGTTGGACAGTCTGTCAACCAGAAAGTGTCACCATCACAGCAGGAGATGGTGGAGAAGAAGAAGAAGAAGAAGGACAGGACACACCCAGATTCCTCCATCTTGCCTCTTGAACTTGAACTGCCATCTTGCCTAAAATTCTCCTTTTTCACCCTGTAACAAATTAACCATCACTCTACTCAAGCCCTCGTGGCTGTAAATCCTCACACAAAGTTGGTAATTTCTCCCAAGGGCTAAAATGGAAGGCACAGGAGTTTTTGACTCCATGCCAACATCTCTGAGCCCCTTACCAGGGTCTGGAACCATTCAGGGCATCAAGAGGAATGTTCTGGATTCTGACACAGGGGCATCAAGGAGGAGGAGGAGGAGAAGGAGGAGGAGAGCCAGAAGCTCAGACACAGCCAGGCCCCAGCAGCACAGCAGCAGCTCCAGGCACTCTCCTGACTGGGGAAACAGAACCCAGCTCATTTCCTTGTTAAAGAAAATGAACAAAACCCAGCTCTCCATATTCCACAATAAACAGAGGGAGACGTACACAAAATAAACAGCTCCAGGAGTTTTGTGGCTCTTTTTCTGATCCATTCAAGAAGTATTAATTGACCCAGAATTTCAAAAATAATATCAAAATGACGGGCAAAGTATTTACCATCCATCAGAACTAATTCTCTCCGTGGCAGCTATTCCAGGGCTCCCAGAATTATTGGCCTCACCTGCAGCAGATACAATCACAAGTGAAGGCTGAGCACACGGAAGAGCAGCTCGTAATTTTCTACTCATCTGACCCTCCAACTTGGTAATCTTCTCTTTTATAACATCCTATGAAGAGGAGGGAAGATGATGAGCAGGGTAAGGAAGAATAGGTAACAGAAGATAATAATAAAGAGTCAGAAAAGAGGTGATCCATAATTTACCACGAACAGCAGCACAAGGACTTCAGGCTTTACAGGGACAAAGCAGGAACAGAATCTCCATTCTCAATATGGACATTTTCTTGCACTGTGTGTCCTTTCTTTTCACTTGTTTCAGAATGTATTTTTTAAGGATCTATTTCAGCCAAAGAAAAATATCTCCTTTGCTGTAAGTACCTGGTGTTCCTCAGGTAAAGTGATATTGTCTGGCCATTTGGTGCAACAGTTCAGCAGCTCTGGCACTGCAGGAAGGGCACTGGGCGAGGAATGACAGAAATGAAAGTGCTCAACAAGACCCAGCTTGTCTTAATTTCGAGTTCTGCACGCTCTGCTATACTTTGGCATGGGTATGAAATCATAGCAGCAAAAGATGTTACTGTCAGTTCTTCTGGCATCACCTTCAAAGCCAGACACGGGATGGTGGGAATTCACTTGAAATCGGTTTGTAGATTTATTTTTAAAAAGATGTCATTTTAGTAAGAAAATAAATGCAGCGGGAAATATTTCATCTTTCTAAAGAGAACATGGAACTGAAATTCAGTGTATTCTTTCTGTCGTATTCCCTAAACCTTCTTTCCTTGCTTTTGCTAGGAGCACGTGGGTGAAGCTAATTGCTCTTAACCAAGACAACTCTGATTACTGATGGGATTCACCCACCTCAAAGCTGGATCAAACCTCTCCTTATCTTCAGGAAACCACAGCTACTCCTCCTCTCCCTTCCTGTGATTCCCACACCCAAGACATCCTCGTTGCATGACAGGAAGGTGGATTTGTCCCCAGAGTCCCAGTTCCTAAAGGAGCTTTTGTGCTGGTTTTACCTGCCCTGACAGGAAACTGCTGGGGGTTGTGCACTCGAAATTTGGATTCCCATCAGAAATGCAGCTCTTTAAACAAATCCTTTTTTACAAAGCTGCACCCACAGAAAGGTTTTCAGCCTAGCAGAGCAGGCACCTAAATGAACTCCTTGGAGTGAGTTCCAGGCAGATCTTCCCACTCTGAAGCACACGAGGAGCTCAGGGAGCCTGGTCAGGAGCAGCAGCACCACTAAACCTTCAGAAAGCCCAGGAAAAAGGCTCTGGGAGGTGCAGGGAATGGAACGTGAGGCTGAGGAAACCTCCAGCAGCATTACCCACACAAAAAAGCTAGCTGAGAAGAGTAAATAAATATGAATATTGTGATTCCTACTGCCGCACTCATTCCCAGTCTCCAAGGACACCTAGCAGGGCCGTTCCTTTCACTCTGAATAGCTGATCAGCAAATTAAAATACTTTCATTAGGCTCCTTTTGTTTGAGGGGGAACAATTGTGCTGAGCTCCCAAGGACTGCAGCTGAGGAACAATATCCCAGAGCCACCACGCAGATCATTTCAGTGCTTGTGCTACAGGGCCCTTCCAGCTGATCTGAACAGGGCTTCAATTTCCTGGCTATCACACAAAGTAAATAAAACTCGGCGCATTTTGTTGGTAAATTCATGCAAACTGACTGGGAGAGGAGAGATGAGAGGAGGTGGGAGAGGGGAGCAGCAGGATATTATTCCTCAGGGATCTCAGAGAGGATCATTGGAACAGGGGCAGCAGGACAGGGGGGAGGATTGTTCCCCTATACTCAGGTGAGCCCACACCTGCAGAGCTGTCCCAGCACAGGAGGGACCTGGAGCTGCTGCAGAGAGCCCAGAGGAGGCTCCAGGATGATCCCAGGGATGGAACAGCTCTGCTGGAGGAAAGGCTGGGACAGCTGGGGTTGTTCAGCTGGAGAGGAGAAACTTTGGGGTGAGCTCAGTGTGGCCTGAAGGGGATCACAAGAAAGATGGAGAGAGGCTTTTGAAAAGAGATGGAATGACAGGACACAGGAAATGGCTTCAAAAACAGGAAGAGAGCAGATTTAGGTCAGATATTTGGGGTAATTCCTCCCTGGGAGGGTGGGCAGGCCCTGGCACAGCTGGAGCTGCCCCTGGATTCCTGGCAGTGCCCAAGGCCAGGCTGGACATTGGGGCTGGGAGCACCTGGGACAGCAGGAGATGGAATGGGATGAGCTTTAATGTCCCTTCCAGCTCAAACCATTCCATGATTTTGCTGATCCCCCAGCCCAGCTTGCCAAAGGAAGCAGGGAATTTCTGTGGCACAGAAACGAGTGAGAGCCAAGCCATTCACCTGCAGTAGTTTTTGTAGGTATTTACACCAGACTTGCAGGGAGCTGCACTTCCAAAAATGGGAATTCACGCTGCCTAAAGTTTCTGTCTCAGTTGGTACCTGTGCAACTTCCAGCCTCATTAAATTATAAAATACAGTTTGTCAACCAACTCGGCTAATAAATGCAGAGATGCTTCTCTGGAAAAAAAAAAAAAAATCTTCCATGTGGCTGCAAGCTGGGGATGGGGAAAAAAAAATCCCAACAAAGCATAAACCCAAACAGTTCCCAGAGAAAGCCAGCTTGCTCCTTTTTTCCTTTTTTTAACACATGAAAAATTATCACAATCAAATTCCATTGTAAAATGCACTTCCGAGTTTGTTTCCCCAGCTTTATTACCTACACTACTGGGATATTTTTATTTTTCCTGAAGTAGGAGCGAGTATCTAAATGAGAGGCAAATTGATGATATACAGCTGGAAAATGGCTACGAAAAAATAAGGGGCCAAAATTTATCTCCGTCGTTACACACAATGAGGCTGGTGTGTTATAAACAGATATTGTAACAGAATAAATCAGAATGGCACCAGTGATTATAATGCTGATCCTCTGTGGTCCAGCCTAGGGATCAGGAGCTAGGTCCTGTTTTTCTTGGAATTGTCAGGAAGAGAGCAGAGGTGGTGAGCAAAGAATCTGGGATGGACAGGAGGGAAAAGCAGAGAGTGGCAAAGATTGGGGTACAGGACAGGAGAAAAGAGGGAAGAGGAGCTGGAGCTGGTGATTTCCCCAGGCAGGGATGAGCTGCAGCCTTCAGGGCATGGGGAGATTCCCAAAGGGATGTCAAGGTTAACAACAGAGCACAAAAGTGATGGGAATTCTTTTGGCTGTGCACAAGGGAATAAAGGGAGGCAGGCTCAGGGCTGAGGGGAAGCACTGGCAGAGCAGGACATGGGATGGAGAGAAAGTTCCTCTAGCTTTTCCAGGGGATGGACAGGGAGGGATGGCTTTGGATGGAAAGCTCCTCCAGCTTTTCCAGGGGAAAAGGGCTTTGGATGGACAGGGAGGGATGGCTGCTCCCAGTCACTGTGCTCGACAGGGAAGGAAATCCACGTGGGCTGGGTGAGGGCCAGAACAGGCTGGAAAAGCTCCTGGGGAGCAGAACAGCATGAGCAGTGAGGGAGGAGAAGGGAAATAGCCAGGATCTGGGATCAGGAACAGGGATCTGGGATCTGGGGTGGCTGTGGGGAGTGAGCAGGGCAGGACAGGATCAGGGCTCCCATGGAACAGCCCTGGGCTGACACTGGCTTTGTTTGTTTGTTTGTTTGTTTGTTTGTTTGTTATTTTTCTTTTTTCTTCTTTGTAACACTGCACGTGTTTTGGTTTTATTGTTTATTTTAGTTCCCCAAAGCAAGAACTGTTATTCCTGTCCCCATATCTTTGCCTGAGAGCCCCTGAATTTCAAAATTATAATAATTGGGAGGGAGGGGGTTTGTATTCTCCATTCCAAGGGAGGTTCCTGCCTCCCTCAGCACACACCTGTGTTCAAACCACGACACCCAGTGAGATCTCCTTTAAAACCCAGTGAACTCTCCTTTAATATCCAAGGTGATCTCCTTTAACATCCTTTCCAACCCCAAAGCTCTGTGATTCCACAATTCTCTGTGCTGCTCTCCTCTGCTCACCACACATTTGGCCTCAAGGAAGAAGTGACTGTGAAAACTAGGCCTAGGAAGAGAGAACATTTTTTTTCTGGCATAAATATAATAATAGTAATACAGTAAAATCTGGCTCAGAAGCCGAGGGCTTATGTATTTCACTTTTTGTGTATTAAATATTTAAATTCATGGAAGTGTTTACTTGGATACTTATATTTCATGGGCTATAAAACAATAATAACCAACTCCAAATTAGTCATTTCCTTTCAGATAATAAAGTCACAATGAGAAAAAATTTGTAGCTTCCAGTTGTTCCAACCAGTGTTTGAAACAACATGAAAATCTCTTCAGCAGTCATTACAGCATAATTGCTTTGGAAAGCTGCAAGAGAATTACCACAGCTTTTTGTTGCTGTCTGTTTTGCTAAAGGAAAGTTAATTTTATTCAAAATTATTAACTATTGCCATCTCTTTATTCCTACAAAGCAGGGAAGTGAATTGGGAATTTCTGTTCAATATTATTGAACCATTAAGGCTGGAAAAGACCTCAGAATCTCCAAGTCCATCTTTGATTATCAAATCCTATCAAAAGACTTTTCTCCAAATTAAATCACACAGCTCATTTCTCTTGAACCTTCCTGAGAGCAGCTCAGACCTGCCAGTGCTGCCTTAAGTTTGTTCCAGTGAATATTTTGTGATAAACTAAATATCCACGTGCAGCTTTGCAACCCCAGTTCGATGTGCAGCTCATGAATGATGCATTTCCTTCTGTAAACACAAAAGGAAATATAATTAGTAATGGTATTTCTATCAATACCTATTGGTATAATTTGGTATTTATGAACATCGTTATATTTTAGCTAATGAAGGGGCTGTATTTAATTTTTGTTATTTGGGGGATACTCAAAATTCCTGTGTGATGCTGAAGCACTCGGGATGCCAGGGGGGATTTTTCTGGCAGTTGGAAGAAGCTTTTTTAAGGAAAGCAAACGTGAAGTGCTCGAGCTGGGAGACAAACCCCTGATGTTCTAGCAGGAGTGTGAGGCACAGGATGTGCTGTTCTTCTCCCTGGCAGGGATTCCCTGGGGCATTTCCCACACAGGCAGGGCAGGCA
>CM031868.1:20002223-20014338 GCA_018697195.1 Certhia americana | reverse complement strand
GGAATGTTCTCTGAGCCCAGGGAATGTGCTCTGAGCCCAGGGAATGTTCCTGTGTTTGCCAGGCTGGAGATCCCTCCCTGCTCCCAGAGCCTGCACAGCCCTGGAGCTGCACATCCTCCCCTCTGCAGAGCATCCTGCCCACGGTGCACACAATTACATGTTTCTGATCTCATTTCTATAATTCACTTCCCTATCTAATCAACAATTATCCCTAATGAACTTTCCACCGCTCAGTCAAACTCAGCAGCTTCTCCTTCCTCGTGTGAGACAGAAGGGAGAGCTCGGTGGCTGCTGGGTTTATATCAGCTTTTATGAAGTGATTTCTGAATAATCACTCTTGAATTTTAAAGCTGTTTAACAGCCAGAGCAAATGGCAGGCAAAGGAACTGAAGTGAGGAGTGTGACCTATGAAAACGACGCAAATTCATTTGGAAAAATCCGTTATTAGGGAAAGGTCTCCTGGTCACAGCTCTATAAATCACACTGTAAAAATGCAGCATTTCTCCTAATCCCATTTACTCCCTAAATCCCACGCTCCCAATCCCACTGCTTCCCAGGGACTTCAGAGGAGTGGGAGCAGCTCCTGGGAAGTCCCTGCTGAGCAGGGGACAGGACCAAATATTCCCAAGTTCTGGTGAATTTTCAGGAAGAACCGGTTGAAATTATTTCATCTACAAAAGGGTTGGGGACTTTCTGTGGTGGGGGTTTGTTGTGGGGTTTTTTTGTTTGTTTGTTTTTGGGGTTGGGGTTTTTTTTGTTTTATTTTTTTCCTTTTAATAAAAATTAAAGCTGAGCTGAGTAATTTCAAAAGAATTCTCAGTTGTTTTGCTTTCCCAGGTACAATTCCCCTCCTGGAAACACAATAGATGCATTTTGATGGAATTACTGCCAATTGTAACACATCCAAAAGGTACTGCAAATATTAAAACACGGTGTAAGAACAGGGACAGAGGTGTAAACTACTCCTTTTCTTGTGTATTTATTTTCCAACACATGAACTTGCAGTCCTGGCCATGTCAAGACAGCCCAAGACCTGTGAATTATCTGATCAACAGCAAACAAGAATGAAAGTATTTTCAGTTCACTGGCAAAAGTCAAGGCACAGAGAAATAATAACAGCAGCAGTGATTCAATTCAGCTGAAGTAGGTGGCACAAAAACGTAGGACAAATGTCAAGCACCCAGACAAATGGCCCTGCTGAAGGGAGAAACCTGGAGTTATCAGAATGCCTTTGGAAAGGCTCTGGGGTCAGCCTCCTCCTCCTCCTCCTCCAGAGGAGCTCTTGGTGCAAGAAAAGAATTACTCATGGGAGCAAAACCATGTGAGGCTGCAGCATTTGTCAAATTCATGGTCCCAGTTTTTAAGCCACGGTCACGTTGACCTTCCTGTCATTTTTACTCGAAAACAAAGAAAAGGAAAAAACCAGAGAGCTCTGGAGCAGCAAGAGGAGCTGTCCTGTAAATGACCACGTCTGCAAATGCCTCTTTGCTTAGCAAAAAGGTTTTTCTTCCTCGGAGTTTAAATTAATGAAAGGACAAATCTGTTGTAAGTGGCAGGGGTGAGGCAGCGTCTCCTATGACAGAAACAGTTCATTCTGTCTGAAGACAAATCAGAACAGGCTCTGGGGTGTTTAGTGCCAGAGATTTCCTGTAAAACATTCCGTTCCCATTGCTCAGGAGAGGGTAAATTGGGCCTGGCACTTCCCAGAGCAGCATTGCTGCCCCTCAGCAGAGCTGACCCAGGGCTGGTGTGCCTGCCTGGGAAGGGCTGGGTGTGTTTGAAGGATGTGCTTGTTGTCTGTGGGCCCAGCCCAGCTGAGCTCAGCTCAAGGAAGAGCCCAGCTCAGCCTGCCCCAGCACCAGGAGAGGAGATGGATGGGGAAGAGCCCAATTCCATTTGTCTGCCAGAGCTGGGAGAAATATCTTGTGGCTGGAGGGTGAGGGACAGGCACAAAGAGCAGGCAGAGGGACAAGTGCTCCAGGCCAAGGGCAAAAAAACCCAGAGTTAATCAGGCAATTGTCCAAAGCTGCCTGTAAGGTTCCATCCAGGAGGGTCTGTAAGGCTCAAACCATCCAGAAATGTCTGTAAGGTTCATTCTATCCAAAAATGTCTGTAAGGTCCATTCTATCCAGGAATGTCTGTAAGGTTCATTCCATCCAGGAATGTCTGTAAGGTTCATTCCATCCAGGAATGTCTGTAAGGTTCATTCTATCCAAAAATGTCTGTAAGGTCCATTCTATCCAGGAATGTCTGTAAGGTCCATTCCATCCAGGAATGTCTGTAAGGTTCATTCTATCCAGGAATGTCTGTAAGGTTCATTCTATCCAGGAATATCTGTAAGGTTTCATCCAGGAATGTCTGTAAGGTTCATCCCACCCAGGAGGTAAGTTCAGGTACTTCCCTCTTCAAGAGTTATCACAGAGGATTTATTTAAGCTACAGAAATCCCTGTGGACAAGAAATCCCAAACGCATCAGGCATCAGGATGTGGGAAGCTGTCACTCAGAGATTTATTGGATGAATGCTTCCCAAGTGCATTACAGCCAGGTTCTCTCAAAGCATTTGTGTCTGCCTACACAGGAACAGAACAGATCCCATCCTTTTATCCAGGTGTGTGTGTGTTTGCTCCTTCACTTCACATTTTTCTGAGCTGAATTAAGCAGTGCTGCTTGATTCTGTGCTCTCTTCACATCGTGCATTGAAAGATACTCCACAAAAGAAACCAAAAAAAAACACTGGAAAAGTGAAAGCATCCAGTGAAATGATCTTCCCAATCACTCACAGGGTGCTGCTCCCACTTCTGCCTCTCCAGGTCATTGCTGAGGACAAATCCTGCTTTAATCAGACCTGCTCACAGGTGTGATAGACTCCCTTATCAAAGCTCCACATTCTCCAGAAATATTTCTCACTGCATTCAGTAACAAGAGTGAAAAAAGATCTTTTCTTCCAACACTTCTCCAGGGGTTCTCTTCAGCCCTTTCCTAAATGATAAGTGGGGAAAAAGTTGGAATCCAGTCCTGGGAAGCATTCCCAGTGCAGGCAATGGGATTCTGCTTGAGTGAAGCCTGAAAAGTTCAGCTAATTGTCAGTAATTTTCTCCTTTCTTGTCCAGCAAGATGAAAATGCTGTGGAGGAGCAATCAGCCTGCTGGGAAATTACAGAGTGAGGAGAAAATGGGAGATTTCCTTGTGGGTCACGGCTGCTTTGAGGGGCAGCTCCAGCCTTGCACAGATTTAAAAGGGAACTTTTCCAAATTTCTGCTCACTTGCCATGGTGTCATCAGGCAGCACCTCCTCGATTCCCTCCCAGAGCCCTGGGAGTGTCCTGGTTCTCATAGCCCCAAAACACCTTCACCTGCCTGATCTTCTCCTTGAGGACTCAGCCACACCAGTGCTGGAAGAGCACCACACCCCCAAAAACCCCAAAATCAATGTTTTTTCCTCCCCTTTCAGTGCCACAGTTCCTAGAGACTGAGATTTTCTGTACAGTTCTGTCTTAGCTGCTTTTTCATCCACGTGAAGAAAACAGAGCCACACCTCTCCTAATTACAAACTTCTCTGGACAGAGAGATGGACAGAGCTGGAAACCCCCCAAAAGAGCACAGCAGACCTTGCACAGAATGGGCTTCCAGGCCCTCATCCTCTGGGAATATTGGTCTTCATCCCCCCAGGAGACATCTGGGCTTGCCACCAGCCCTGTGGTTTTGGAGTCACTCCTGATACATCTGCAGAATACAAATTGATCCCTGGAGAGTTTCCCTGGGGGCTGATAGGACACCCTGGAAGTGTCCAAGGCCAGGCTGGGCAGGGCTTGGAGCCCCCTGGGGCACTGGGAGAGGTGTCCCTGCCCATGGGTGTGGCACTGATGGGTTTTAAGGTCCCTTCCAACCCAAACCATTTTGGGATTCTTGTCCTGCTGGGCTGTTTGAACCAAGTCCTTGTGGGATCCTGTGGAAAGCCAGGCTGATGCTGATGAGGAAAGCAGAAAGGCTTTTCCCACACCTCTTCTGATGAACATTCACTTTGAGCTGCTGTGCCCAGAGTGTTGAAGCACATTCTCCATGCTGGGGTTGGCAGAGCTGCTGCAGGTTCTGGTTCACAATGAAAGATCCACAAGAACACTAAAGGGAGATTCCTCCTCTTCCTCTCTCATCTAAAACTGTGATTTTCCAGCTAGGGCAGAATTTATTGTCATTTCTAAGGACGTAGTCTTGTCCTTTTCATTGTCACCCATCCTGTTATCATTAGTGCAGCCCTCCCAGTCACCAAACCCACCCTGCACCAGCAATTCCTGGCAGCTTTTGTGGCACTGCAGGTTCCATCAGCTCATTGCCAGCCTCCCAACTCTTCCTAATGAGCTCCAACAACTCCAGCCCTAGAGAGCAGCTCTGCTCTCAGCATAAACCACACTTAATTAAACCCCTGGCCTACAAAGAGCTGCTGAATAGAAATCCTGAGCAGAACGACTGGGAGGTTCTGTCTCCTGACCCTGCCTGGGTTCTGCAGCTCCTGGAGGAGGAATTAGCCTGGAATTAGCCTGGAATTAGCCTGGAATTCTCCTGGAATGATCCTGGAACTGCCCGTGCTGGCAGGCTGGCCCTGGCAGCTCTCACAGCTCCACCACCCCACGGGCTCAGTTCGAGGAGTAACTTGGTCAATTAATTTTGTTGCACACCAGGACATTCCAACTGGTGTGGGCTGATTAATTAACATCCATGAGATGCTGCTTCTTTGTAAACAAGCCCAGTGAGCAGTAATTTGGGTGCCTTGTTGTGTAGGCACACACAGCAGAGGGCTCAGGGCTGGGATGTTGTCCGAGCCCAGGACACTCCTCTGACTGTCCTGGATGAGTTCAGACCCGGGCAGGGGCAGAAATATCTCTTGGTTGTTCTCACTCTCCAGGTTGTTTATTATTTTCTGAGCAGCAATTTCTGCACACCAGGCTTTACACCAGCTTGGCCTGAGAGGGAAAAGACACCAAAACTCCTCCAACACACAGAATCAAGGTTCTCTTCAAGACAATTCACCCAATTCTCACCAAGAACAGACATTATTTCTATTTTTCTACCAAGAACCAACTCAATCTCTATTCAGGTGACACTGTGGCAAATTGTGCCCAATGTTCCTGTGTCCCCAACACTGCAGAATGTGCAGGAGATGGAGAAGGAGGAAGAAGCCTGAAACCCACAAGGATCCTCCAGCTTGTCTCCATCTCCTTACCATGCTAACAAACCCAAATATCTCAATTTTTCCCCCTGTGATCAATTCCATATTCTGCTGGTCTCTAATTGACATTCTGGAAAGTTCTGTTTGATCCCAGAGCCTGGGCAGCCGTTTCCATGGATGAAGGTTAAAAGGAGGATTTGTCAGAGGATTTGGATCCTTCCAAACCTGCAGAGGAATATTCTCTGCATTCTGGGTTCCAGCACAAAGCACCAGGAGCTGCTGACAAAGCCCAGCTCATTCTGTCCTGCAGCACGGCCTGGCCTGGATGGGAAATCAACTGCTCCTTCTAATTCAAGATATAATACTTGATAATTCACTGGAATCACAGCGTTATCTTCTGGAAAATAATGATTTTCTCACAGCATCCCCAGTCCCAAAGCCTTCACCCCCTCAGCCCAGGAAAGCAGCTCCCCAAGGCAGCACCAGGCAGGCTGGAAATCCAATGTATTCCCTTCCCCATCCTGAAATGGGCTTGGTAGCACATCATTTTTCTTTTTGAAGGATTTTTTCCTCTGCTGACAAGGAAATAAATGTGTAACTTTCCGCTCCTGTTAGTGCCCCAGAGAAAAGGAAGGAAGAGAAAGAAAGGGGGAAAGGCCCTGCAACAGGTTTGCTGAATATTCGTTATTCATTTTCTGAAACACAACAGGGACACTTTATAAACTAATCCAGCTTTACAGCGGCGGCAGCGCTGCCTTCACTTTCGGGTTATTGGATAATTTGTCAGTTCTGGCACTTTGGCAAGTAATCAAGTAAGGAACAGCTACCAGAAACAGGGGGAAATTATTGAATCTGGTTCTTCTTCCTCCTCCTTCTTGTATTCTAAGCATAAGCTGATTTTAAACAAAACACTGTTGGCAGAAACAAAACAACTTTAAGGATTTATGAAAGACACAGCACTAAAATAAGATGCTTGTGTTTAAGGGGGGTTTGATTTTGTTTTTTCCCCCTCCTTTCTCCCCAGATAGATCACTTTCCATTAAATGCTTTGAGCTAAACATGGAAAATCTTAATCCTTGCCCAGGTAAAGCTTCACTTTGCATAACTGGTGGCTCGGAGGGAAAAGAACATCGCAGTGACTTGGGCTCAGCTCTGGCCACTGAGCACGGCCACGGCTGCAGCTGCTCCTGGGGCATTTTCCTGAAACTCAAACAAAAGCATTGTCCTGAGCGTCAAACAAAAGCATTTCCCTGAACCCCAAAGAAAAACATTTCCCTGAACCCCAAAGAAAAGCATTTCCCTGAACACCAAACAAAAGCATTTCCCTGGACCCCAAACAAAAGCATTTCCCTGGACCCCAAACAAAAGCATTTCCCTTAGCCCCAAACAAAAGCCACACTTAAACCCCACGTACCTGCCTGGTCCTGCTCCAGTTCCACCTGCTGATGGAAAGGAGGAGACACTTCAGAGCAGGGAGCTGCTCCTCTTGGTGGCTGGCTGCTCCAGGGAATCCTGTCCTGCAGAAAAGCCTGAAACGCTTCAGAGCATCCCCCGAGGCACTGACAGCTTGTGCTGCACCTGGGGGTGAAAGGGATTCCTGAACAAATCGGTGTTTCTGCACATGCAGGGGGAAAATAAACATCAGTGTAGGAAGCACTGGGGCTCTAATTAGGTACGAAGTCATCGACGGTCACTTAAGCAACGCCTGGAGTTTATTTACCTTAGAAATGAAGTGGTCGCTCATGAGGCGTGAATCTTTTAAATGATCGTGAGAGAACAGGAGCTGGTCCCACAAGACCAAGAAACCATCAAACAACAAAAGCGGCTGCATCAGAGAAGCAGAAAATCCAGCGCACAGAATGTGGAGTTCTCTTCCTGCAGATCCTCGGGGAAGGAAAGAAATCACCATCCCAAATGAATGAAATGAACAAAGGATCCGCTGTTCAAGTGTCCTAAGGTTTAATTTGCTGCTGAACTTTCGTGTGCAGGCAGCAGTTTTCAGTGATCCCCCCCTCCTTGGCCGTGAGAAGCAGAGAGGGATATTTGCAGCAACGAAAACTTTGAATAAACCCCGTATCTGTTATTCAGATAAAGCAGTTCATCTCTGGGAGGGGAGCAGGAGGCAGGAGCTGCCAGGAGCACACAGAAAAGGCCCCAGCTCTGAGCAGTGAGCTGCTGGATTTGTTTCACTTTGCTGGTTTAGAGATTGCAATGAAAACCAAACAGAGCCTGGCTTTGCTATCAAAGCCCCGTGGAAACATCACTTTAATGTGGCAAAGATCTTCCAGGGCACTGAGCTGCTCTCATCACCCAGAGTCCCCAGCTGCCCTTGTGAGGAGCACCCTGTGAGAGGAACTCCTGTCCCCACAGAGCAGCAGGGGAAGCCAGGCTGGCACGTGTGTGATTATCTTATTAGTGGCTGTCAATAAATCATTGTCCTCTCTGTGCTTGTCCCACACCCGAGTCACCCCAGTCACGGATGACTTTTGAAAGCCCTGCATGATTAATGAGACATCCAGAGGAGCTGCTCACACACTGACAGATGTGTTCCAGTGAGTCCTGGCCCTCTCTGGCCCGTGCTTTTCTGACACCTCTGCAGTGGGAGAGTGAAAAATGAACATATCTCACCTTGACCCCGAATTTCCCTCGAAGCCCAGGGCGGGGGAGTGACAGTGTTATGAACAAGAAGCTGAGCAGGAAAAGAAGCCTTTACCAGCCAGACTCTGCAGCTTGTGTCACACTAAAAGCCATGTGGATCCAAGCTTTGAGGACGTGGGTCAGTGTGACCGTGGTGGGGCTGGCTGGGTGATCTCAGATCCCACCTGAGTGATTCCATCGTGCTGCTCCTTTCCGGCACACCTCCCTGGGAATGGCAGCAGCAGCCCTGCAGGCAGCAGCCCAGTTGTGCATGGAGGGAGCAGCAAGGGCAAGGAAGGGGAAATATGTAACTTCCATCCTGCATCCATCCTTTCACCCATCCCTGCACCATCCCTGCACCCATCCCTGCATCCATCCCTGCATCCATCCTTCATTCATCCTGCATTCATCCTGCACCCATCCTGCATCCATCCCTGCACCATCCCTGCATCCATCCTTGCATCCATCCTTGCACCACCCCTGCACCATCCCTGTACCCATCCCTGCACCCATCCTGCATCCATCCTTCATCCATCCCTGCATCCATCCTGCATCCATCCCTGCACCCATCCCTGCACCCATCCCTGCATCCATCCTTCATTCATCCTGCGTTCATCCTTCATCCATCCTTCATCCATCCCTGCATCCATCCCTGCATCCCAAATCCCCCGGTGCTGCTCCCCCGTGGTTACAGACTGTCCTGCTGGATTCTGCTCTCCTTTTCACCTTCTCTCGCATGTTAACGACCCCACCTTTGCCGCTAATTAGAAACCTCCTTTGTGTGATCGCCCATTTAAGATGAGCCAATGGGCCTCGGTCCAGAGGAACCCCCGAGGTGCAGAAAGCAGCAGCAGCAGCAGCTGTGCTCAGCCAGAGCTCGGCTCTAAACGATGGCCCAGGGCTCGCTGGGCTTTCAAAGTTTCCAGCTGGGAGGTTCAGATGATACCTTAGGATTTAGCTGTTATAATTTTCAGACTCTGTGCTGTTTTGGTGAGCAGTTTTAGGTTTCATATTCAGTGTTACTGAGCTCTCTTCACAGAGCAGGGACACAAAACAATTCCTGCTCCAGTTTGATACCAAGGACAACTTTCAGCCCAAGAACAAAGCCAAGGGTGAAGGGAGAAGGCAAACCAAGGAGGATGGAGCTCCCTAAGCTGGAGCTGTGGTTGGACAATTGATTCTAATCTGCTGATGGAGCAGAACTTATCGAAATGTGAGCCCTCATGACCCAGGGTCCATTTTGTGACCACTTTGGGGCATCTTGGGTGTGGTCCAGCTGGACTCTTGTGTGACCCAAGAGCACCCATTGAGACCTTTTAATAAATCCCTGCTTTATCCTTTGCCCTGTCTGGTCTCTGTTCCAGCTCAGCCTCCAGAAGGCAGCACAGGCCCCTGGAGCTGGGCAGGGTCAGTTCCACACCCAGTTCCACATCTCCTCAGGGAATTGTCCCTCCCAGCCTGGCACCTGTGCCCGGGAGCGCTGCCCAGGAATGTCAAGGTCGCTGCTGAGCCATGGGGAAGTGAAAATGGAGTTGGATCACTGCTGCCAGCAATCTGACTGTGCTCTGACAATTTACTAATGGAATTGTGCAGGGATGATGACACCATTTCTTGTTTTCCCAGGGTAGGGAAAGTGTGCTTGTGAAAATGCAGCTACTGCAGCAAGGCAGAAATTGCTGCTTCTTATCTAAACCTTCCAAAAACATCTTATAATCCCCTAGTTTGTTATAGTTTCAATTTTTAAATTTATTTCAGTTTGACTAGAATACTAAAAAAAACCCCAACCAAACCAAAAGAACCCAAACTTCCAAATATCCTATCAGGATAATTTTCACAGCCAGACAAGAGAGAGGAAACATTGTCTGAGTCTCTCTGACAAGTCTGAGCATGCACAATAAACAAACTGTCAAAACACCAGCAGAGCTCTCCAGCTTGGAGGGAACCAGGTTCTTCCAGACCCTTTTGGGAAAAATTCCTATGGAAAACCCTGCAGAGCAAGTCCCACAGCCTGGCTACCAACAATTCCCCATGTGTTATTTCATTTGAATTATTGAATAGATTTCATTAGTAAGTAATTCAGTGCTTCTCTTTGTTTCATTTTTTGTCATTATACATCTATGAATGCTTGAAAAATCCTATTTAACTTTTTCAGATAATTATTGATATATTGATTATAAAGTATAAATTTATAAACTTTATTAATAGCCATTAATCATAAGTTATTATTACTGTACAGAAGGCTCTTTCATATGCTTTAACATTTTTTTCTTTGTGTACATGGGTCATTTTCAAGATCTTTTTATTTTCTAATTGTATATGTATTTGTTTTATTTAGATTACTTCTCTGCTGTCTCTGTGATTTTTAGTGTTTCTATATATATAGTGTTTATTTTATACATATATATATATATAATTTAGTCAGAATTTCAGAGAAAAATATCTGTACAAGTACTTCAGCATTTTGCTGGTTTTGAGACATTTCTACCCAGAAAACTTTAGAAAAAAACCCACTTACTAAATGGGTTTGATTGATTTTTTTATCCAAAACCTTTTACTTATAGTTTCTATTTTCAAAGGTCGTGTTTTTAAAATATATTAGAGAATTCTCTTCCAATTAACCAAGCCATGCAGAGCAGAGGGTCCCACACTCAGCTTCACCGGTCACAAGGGAGGGGACAGGACTGTCCCCACCTCCCTGTGCCCACCCTGCCAGTCCAGCTCCCTTTTCCTTTTGGAGCTGCTGGTTCCATGTGGTTTGTGCTTGGGGAAATCCAAAATTCCTGCCAGTTTTGAATTCAGCCAAACCCTGGAATGTTCCAGAGCAGGGAAGCTCAGCCTGCCGGGCCATTTCTGGCCAGGCTGTGGTCACCTAAAGCTGCACATTCAGCTGCAAATCAGGTGTGGGAATGGCAAGAAGAAAGTGGGTTTTAATTTGAAATTGTGGAAGAGGGGTAGGGAAAAAAAGGAGGAGTTCCAGCACCTCAGTTAAAAACAACATCCTATTTTAACGAAATTAATTTGAATATGAAATTCCATCAGGACAGAAAGTGCTCCTGGCTCCTTCCTGCTGAGGCTGGGCTGCAGTGGAGCAAGAGCAATGAGATATTGAGAACTTTTTAGGTTTGAGGAGCCAGAAAATCTCAGCAAATCATTGTCAGACCCAAGCAGAATCATCTAAGCATCAAGGCAACGCTGGTGCCACCACCACCAAACTTCAGTGCCTCTCCTAAAAACACCTGAAAACAAATGTTGTCCCTCAAACTTTTAATAGAGCAGGAGAAGAAAGTGGAGTTTGCTGTCCTTGTGTCACCACCTTGCTGAGAGCTGACAAGCGCCTGAGGGAAAGATCTGGGCTCCTCTGTTCTTCCCTCTTCTTTTATCCGCCCTTTTTCTTTTTTTTTTCTATTTTTTTTTTTAATTTTAAATTTTTGTTCTGTATCTTTCCTGCCTTTGTGCCAGGCAAAGGCTGCTCCTGCTGCTTGAGGTGGGACCTTCAGCAGTGCCCTGACCACCCAAGGAGGGGCAGCAAGGCTGAGCCCAGCCTGTCCCCAGGAGCTGAGCCCTGTGAGCACACACACAAAAACCCTTCCCTGGCCCCTCTGCACCCTCCAGCCCCTGCCCCTGCTTGTTCAGCACAAGAAACACCCCCAACCCAGGTCATTTCCTCTGTTCAAAAAGAACAGCAGAGCTCTGATTAGTTCCAGTGTTACACCAAGGCAGTTCTTGCTGTAAATCACACAGGATAAAATTCTTCCCTTACAAGGATTTTACCTGTTTTCTATTTTTTTCCCCATACTTTAAAAAAAACCCCAACCCAACCAACAAACCCTTCACAAATATTTCCCAGCACAGCTGTTGCAGCCATGTCCACCTCCAAGCCCTGAAAAGCTTTTTTAGGCAGGCATTTACTGCTAATGCCCTTCTGTTAATCATGGTTGCTCTGAGTCAAAGGGTTAAAAGATTTAGGAATTAGAAATGCAGCCAGCAAAGATGTGAGCAACACATCAAATAGCAGGGCCTGGTGTAATAATAAGGGGATCAAAGAAGAAACTAAGGGTTTAATCATTAATAAATAGGTATAGAGCAGGACAATCCCTCATGGATCTGACACTCAGCATTGGAAGAAATCAGAAATCCAAGACTTTTGATACTGGGAGCCAAGAAAAGAACCTGGTCCATAACCAAGGGGTCACAGAGATCTGGTAACAGGACAGAGCTGTGAGGGTGACAACTTGGCTTCATCCCATGGAACACTGACCCAATCCACAGGGAACACTGACCCAAAGGGAACACTGACCCAATCCACAGGGAACA
>CM031868.1:19989864-20002213 GCA_018697195.1 Certhia americana | reverse complement strand
TGACCCAAAGGGAACACTGACCCAATCCACAGGGAACACTGACCCAATCCACAGGGAACACTGACCCAATCCAAAGGGAACACTGACCCAATCCAAAGGGAACACTGACCCAATCCACAGGGAACACTGACCCAAAGGGAACACTGACCCAATCCAAAGGGAACACTGACCCAAAGGGAACACTGACCCAAAGGGAACACTGACCCAATCCACAGGGAACACTGACCCAAAGGGAACACTGACCCAATCCACAGGGAACACTGACCCAATCCAAAGGGAACACTGACCCAATCCACAGGGAACACTGACCCAATCCACAGGGAACACTGACCCAAAGGGAACACTGACCCAAAGGGAACACTGACCCAATCCAGAGGGAACACTGACCCAAAGGGATCACTGACCCAATCCACAGGGAACACTGACCCAAAGGGAACACTGACCCAATCCACAGGGAACACTGACCCAATCCACAGGGAACACTGACCCAATCCAAAGGGAACACTGACCCAATCCAAAGGTGACCCAATCCAAAGGGAACAACTGACCCAATCCAAAGGGAAAACACGACCCAATTTAAAAAGTACCACTGACCCAATTCAAAAGAGGAACTGCAACAGATGTGAAGAACATCCAACTGATTTTAAGACAAGGTGAAGCTAGGTACTGCAACCGTACAGACATGTCAGGTGATTTCTGAAGTGTATGATTTTTAGAAAATCCTATAGAAAACTGATGCTTGTTGAATTCAGCACTTGTCTTTAGGACACGAGTCCTCTGTGCTCCAGCACTGAATAAACACACAAATCTTCCAACCTCAGATGAGGTTGCGGGAGTGATTGAAAAGGAATAAACATCCTTCCCCCACAAAGCCAAGCCATCCTCAGAGCCCTCCTGCAAGAGTTCAGGAGGAGGATAAATGAATGCATTTCTTTTATCTCTCATTGCTCTATGAGGTTTCACATCAATGAAAAAAAAAACAACAAAAAAACAAGAAAAAGAAACAATGGTGTATGATCCCAATTTATATGTGTCAAGTCAGAAGAGTGCAATAAGGAAAATTCTTTGCTTTGTGTGATGCTAAAGCAGTGACACAAACTTTAACTCAATAAAGTTAATTCATAGCTCAAGCTGTCCACTATCCTACCCTTAAAAAAAAACCCCACTGTAAACCAAAAAATCCAAACTTTCTTGTGCGCGTAAAAACAGCCATTAACATCAATATTTTAACAAACATAAATGAAACCTTGATCTTAAAACTTTGATTCCGATTTCAGCTCCGGCACTGTAACCATAGAAATCACCCAATCCTCTCCCACTAAAACCTTGTTTGTCCTTGATCGTTATTTTTCTTAATTGAAATTCTCGAGCCACTTGGAAGCAAATTGCTTTGCAGCACAAGATATTGCAGAAAAGTTGCTTCATTTTGTAACCTGCTGGTACACCATGTCCTACATTTCCCCAGTTTTCTGGGAAGCTCCTTAAAGGCATCCTGAATTTTTAACAACTCCCTGGAAATGTGAAACGGAAGGAAAGGTAGGTCAGAATTTTGGGCATCCCATTTTTTTTGACAGAGCTCTTTGAACCCTGCAGCTGTGGTGGTGTACGAAGAATCTCTGTGACTTGCACTCTCATCTAAGCATCTTTCAAAAAAGGAATTCCAGGAGTTCTTTTCAGCATTTTCACACTGATACTGACCTGTGCCATCTGCAGCTGCCTGTCCTGGTGTTATAAATACATTTTCTCTTATTGTTTTTCCACAAATAATAAAATAAATAGAACAATTTGCTATATAAATATAGCTTCTCTTATTTCTGCTATTAACAAAACTTAGAAATAGTAGTGTAATAAATATATTTTTCTTGAGCTATAACTTAGTATTGTAAAAAGCTTTTGTAGCTAACACAAAAATGGAAAAAAATAATCAATAAATTCTTCACATTCTTAAATTATCCTATCTAAATAAAAATAGCAGTGACGGACACCAAAACCCCAGAAAATTCTTAACCTTCCATTATCAGAAAATCTGCCATACACTAAAACCATAAAGAAAAATAAATGTTAATTTACAAAATAGAATAAAGGGGGGGGCAGTTGGGGGAAACTCAAAGGAACATTTTTGAATAATACATTAGAGTCTATAAATATGCAACATATTAGTGCATTTAAAGAAAAGTTTTCTAAATTAGAGTGTGCTCTTAGCTAAATGCCAAGACACCCAGCTGTATACTTTATTGTCTTGTGTTTTATTGTCTTTTATTAAACTTTTTTAATATTACCAAAGAATTTATTTATTTGCCCCAATTGCAGGGGCACAGCAGAGCTGGAGCCATGGATTGTTGGAACCCAGAATGCAGAGAATATTCCTCTGCATGTTTTAAAGGATTCAGACCATCTGACAAATCTTCCTTTTAACCTTTGTCCATGGAAAGGACTTCCCAGGCTCCGGGATGAAACAGAACTTTCCAGAATGTCAATTAGATAGCAGCTGAATTGCAAAAGTGAACAGTCATTGGAAAAGAAGGTTGTCACCTCTCTAATCACTCCGGTCAATACAAAAGTCCATCAATTCTCACTTTTTTTTAGAAAAGAATGGAAACAATTGTTGTTTCCAGAGATGGGTGTGTGGGAACTGACTCCAGGAATTTGAAAACATCAGAAGGCTGGAAAGAAACATCCAAAAGCAGGGATGACACTCCTTCTCCTCCCCTGCAAAACAGAAGGGAGCCCCTGGCATCTCTCCTGGCACTGGAACTCCTCTTCCCTCCCTGTGTGATCCAGAGGTATCCCAAATGTCCTCCTGAGCCCCATGCAGCACCCAACAGGGATAACCCAGCCCAGCCCATCACTCTCTAATTGCTGCTGGATCAGGAGGAGATTTCCAGTCCTTCCTGAGGAGAGCAGCAGCCCCTGGCAGCCCCCTTGGAGCAGTGAGCCCATCCATCAGAGCTTCCTGAGCTGCCCTGCAAAGCTCCCCCTCCTGAACACCCAGCAGAGCCTCCCCTGACAACTTCCAGCTCCTTTCTTTGGCATTTGATCACAGGCTTGGAGAAATTCCAGCAGCCTGCTGCAAGCTGTGCTCCCCAGGGCGGCCAGAGAGGATTGCCAGGCGTAAATCCCCTGGTGTGGAAAACACCACGGCTTGGGGAATTGGCTGTGGGGTCACGCTGGGGGTGCAGAGAGCTGAGAACGGGGGCTCCCCACAGCCCCAGCTCCTCCTGGCACCTCCCTCCATCACCCCACAAACCCCCCACACTTCTGGGGGTGCCCAGAGAGGCTCCCTGGAGCAGAGGCTGGACAGAGTTAAAGGAATAAAGTGGGGATTTATTAAAAGGGCTTTAAAAGGAGACACCTCAAGCAGTACAAGAGCCTGACTGGGGCTACACCCAAGATGACCCTGAGTCAGGAGTTCTCACACTTTTATCAATTTTGGTCTGTTTCCATTTTGGAGTTCCTTGTCCAATTCCAGCTCCAGGTTCTGCAGTCCCACCCTGCCAGGTTCTCTCCTCAGTTCTCTGCTGTTTGCACTTTCTGGGCTGGACAAGGATTGTTCTGAGTGCCTGAGCTGTGAGGAGAGCTCACTGACACTTTGTGTGGGGTTCAGAGTCCCACACTAACTGTACAGAATCTGGGAATTATGAAAGCTAGAACTCAAGGCATCAATGAGAACTGTTCAATTCTGCCTTCAGGGACATTTGGTTTTCACACAGCTTCCATCCCAGCAAAATCCCATTTCACAGTGCAAAATTCACACCTCTGAGGAGTGAATTTCCTGGCCCAGGGTGCCTCTTCAGGGCTGGGTCATGTGTGTGATCCTTCTCCCTGAGTTTAGGAGGAGTTCTGGCTGTGGGGACAGCAAAGCAAGGTCCAATTTTTGCCCAGGGCAAATCCCAGCTGCCTCAGCCCTTGGGGATGGATGGGCAGGACAGACAGCTGGGAGATGTTTTCTGCTTCCTAACACAGCCCCAGTTCCCAGGGACTGAGGGAAACCCAGACCTGGCAGGTCAGAAACAGAACTTGGAGAAAAGAAAATGAGAGCTCTTCCACCATAAACCCCTCCTTCAAATCCTCGGGAAGCAGCTCGACCTCTTCATCCACCACAGCTCCCACATCAGGACTGGAGATATTGAATTTATTGCTTGAACGTGCTGACATTTCAGCAGCATGAAATGGGCTTAGAACTCCCAGCCCCTCCTGAGGAATTCACATGACACCAACTGTGAGAAGAACACGATGCTTTCAGAGAGAAATATTTGTTGAAATTCATAGCATATATGACATTTTCTGTTTTCTCTCTCTGCAATGGTGGAAATCTCCTGGCCATACATGAAACAGAGCAGCCTTTCCCTGCTCTTCCTGAAATAATGGGCATTTCTTTCTTCTCTTCTCTTTTTCCTCTGATTAAAGCCCACTGTGAAAAGACTTCTTAGTGTGCACCGCTGCATTCAAAATGGGAGCAACAAATAGGTAAAATTGTTTATACACACACTGTCATATTTAAAAGAGTTTAAATACAATGAGTTAAAACTCGACATTTAACAACCTTTTTATGTCTTTAACAAGCAAGGAGGGGAGTTTTATATCAAAGCAACCCTTTCCACCTGAGGAGTCTCCAGCTGTTGAAGGAGAAGTGTCTCAGCAAGACTTGTTTGAATATTCAAAGTGATCTGCAGAAGATCCCAGTATCACTAGAGATGATACATGAATATCAGTGGATAATACGAGGTAATTACAGGGATTATCCCACCCCTGGGACAAAAAGAAAAAAAAGTGAATTTCAAGCACTCTTTAATCTCAGTGGGACAGGATGAACGTGATGATAACCATATTTTGTTCAAAAGAATTACTTGTACTAATTAAAGATGAAGGTGGCAGTTCAGAATCTATTCCTGACTGTCATTTCAGGTGTCACATCAATCTATTCCACTGAGAAAACAACAATCCAAACGCTCTCTCAGTCCCAGCCAGCCAATCTGTGCTATAAAATCACTTTGCTGCTGCTGCTGCTGCTGAGAATTTTCTTTTATGCACTCCAGCAAACCAAAATTGCCAACTCCACTGTGATGCCTTAAGTTTGAGCTTTTATATTTTTCAGACTCTGGGCTGTTTTGGTGAGTAGTTTGAGGTTTCATATTCAGTGCTACTGAGCTCTCCTCACAGAGCAGGGACACAAAACAATTCCTGCTCCAGTTTGATACCAAGGACAACTTTCAGGCCAAGGACAAAGCCAAGGGTGAAGGGAGAAGGCAAACCAAGGAGGATGGAGCTCCCTAAGCTGGAGCTGGAATTGCACAATGAACTGCAAGGTGCTGCTGGAGCAGAACTTCTCCAAGTGTGAGCCCTGGTGGCCGGGTGTCCATTCTGTGCCCATTTTGGGCTCCCCTTGGGTGTGTCCCAGCCGGGCTCTGGTGCTGCCCAGGTGTGCCCAGGGAGGCCTTGGAATAAATCCCCAATTTATCCTTCTGCTCTGGCTGCTCTCTGTTCCAGCTCAGCCTTCTGAAGCCATCAAGTGAACAAAGGCAAACACATTTATAAGGTAAAAATACCTCTGAGCATGGGCTGTGTGTGGCCTAGAAGGTCAGACCACCTCCAAAATTGCCATGGGAGCAGCAGGATGCATTCCAAGCATCTCAGGTGTGCAAAGGTGCCACTGCAAACTCACCTGGACTCTTGGGCACCTCAATATTTTTGTGTGACCCCGAGATATTCACAGCAAGAAACATCTACAGCTGCAGGAAAGGATCATTCTCCTTCCACCCACCTTTGGCTGGGATGTTTGTTGTAGGGAAATACAAATTTGCATTCCCACAGCACTTTGTGGGAACAGCCTGGTGCTAAATTGTGGCTTTCTCCCCATAACTCACGTGGGGTGGGAATTCACCTAATTCACAGAAGCTCCTGGGTGGCTCAGGCTCTCCTGGGAATTCCTGCAGGAGCACAGCGTGGAGATGGGGTGAGGAAACATGAGGATGTTCTTCTGTAGATGGTAAAAATTCCAAGGGAGCCCCTATTCCCCAAGAACCACTGAAAACATTGGGTGATCCATGAGAAACTCTGGAATCCCAACCCTCCCCGAAGCAGCAGAATATTCCAAGGGATCCCATATTCCCAGAGAACCATGGAAAAAAATGAGGGATCCATTTGGAATCCCAACCCCACCTCAGAGCAGCAGAAGACTGAGGCAGTTTTGCTATTTTTTTAAAATTTAGTATTCAGTTATAGTTTTGGTTTTGTTTTTTTTTTTTTTTTGCTAAAGGAAAAATGCTGCCTGAAGTTTTGGTTGCTTATCCATAAAAAAAGAAATCATGCACCTTGCTGGCTGCCAGAGGAGGCCCTGGGGAAGGCTCTGAGACACGAGGCAGGCTGGTGGAGCATGGATCCTGAGTGTGTCAGAAATCAGACAGACAAAAACCCCCTGAGAGGCAGGGGCAGGGGCAGGACAGGCCAGGCTGGCGGCACAAAGGGAAATTGGAATTTTCCTGACCATGTGCCTCCATTTCATCCCCTTGAAATGTCCCTCCAGCTCCCGCAGGGACCTTTTCTGGCAGCTCTTAAACCAAAATAAACCAAAGGAAGCCCTCGAGGGAAGGAGCAGCTGCTGGAGTTGTTACCAATCCATGCCACCTCTTATAACCCAAATCTAAATCATTTTTCCACTGGCCAAATTCCCTCTATTGAGCCTGTATTTGAAGGACCAACAAGAGATTTGGCTCGTTTTTTGGTCTAATTGCATCCATCACATTTCAATGGCTCCAAAACCAGGTTGGACATTGGGGCTGGGAACACCTGGGACAGTTTGAGGTGTCCCTGCCATGGCAGGGGTGGCACTGGATGGGATTTAATGTCCCTTCCAACCCCACCCAGCCTGCAATTGGGAGATTCTATTTGTAAAGTTTTAAAAAAAGTTACCAAATAAGCCCCAGATCTATTTGCACTGGATTAAAACAGTTATTTTTGTTAGCACAGACAGCTGGAATAAATATGGACAGCCATAGAAGTTGTGTGGGACAGAAAAAAATGCCCTACTTCTTATTTGAGTGAAATAAAAATAATAATAATGAATTTGATTACCAGTAGTGTATGAGCAATCCTTTTCCTTCCTCCAGTTCCCTGCCTCATGTAAAAATGATTAAAAGTATGATTTACTAGGCAGTCTGTGGATTTAACTACCATTACCAAATGGCAGCCATGGTTTATGAGCAGTTAAAATGCAAATATTTGTTATCCCATCTCACAGTTGGGTTCAGTTTTGCTGCACAGAGTCATCATTAAGCTGCAGTACAATGTTTGCTGTATCTTGGTTAGCAAAAAACCCCCCAAATAAAAAAAAAAAAACCAAAAAAACAAAACACCAACCACTCATTTAATCACTTTCCAGCATTTATATTCCTGTTTAAATTCAAAACTCACTTTCCATGAATATTCTTCATTACCTGACTCCACAAAGCTTCTGCCTGATAAATTAATTGGCTTTGAAGAAAACTAATTCAAAGAAAATTCCCCAAAACTCTATTTTGGGTTTTCCTTTTTTCTTCCACCTTCCCACCCAAAATCTTCCCCTGCCCTTGAGGCCCCTCACCTCTGACAGGGATATTTTATATTTGATATTTTATATTTAATTTTTCATTTTTAATTTTATATTATTTTATTTTTTATATTTTACACCTTCCAGTCTGCCTGGGGATGTGCTGTTTTCCTGAGGTGGAGAGGGAAACCATCCTGAAGAGCCAAACACTCAGAATAGGGCAATTAAGTGATTTTATGTCCTAATTCTGACACAATAACACAACAGTTATCAGCTAACATAATCTTTAAAGCTGCTTGATCCTTAAAGCTACTTGTAAAGCTTTTATTGAGCAGAATAAATCACCCCAAACCCAGCCACCTCCTCACGCAGGCAGTGCTTGGGAGCATCTCTGATCAATCAGGAACGAGTTCATCGATATCTCTGAGCAGACTTCCCCCAATTTTTGGCTTAAAAAAAATCAACTTACAGAAGAGAGTTCAAATATTTCTTGCAAATTAGTGTGAAGCACACTTCTAAAGGTGCAGCAGAGCTTTTGAAGTGGGAAATTCTCTGCAAGAGGGGCAGAGTTGGTGTCAGTGCGGGAGCCAGCAGGGCAAGGGTTGATCACACACATCCCTCAGCCAGCTGCAAAGGAGGGGATGCACTGGGAATTCTTTGGGATTGGCAGGGGCTCCAGCAGCCCTCCCTGCCCTGCAGTCCTGCCCTGAGTGCCCCTCCAGGACAGGAATGTTCTGCTCAGCCCCCACAGCCGTGCCCACAGGACCCCAATTAAATCAGGACAAAAGGGCAAAACCCCAGGATAAACGGTGCACTGGTGTTCCGAAACACTTCAGAAGGGAAGGACACTTGTCAGGGGCTGACAGAAACAGAGCAAAACCCCTCTGGGGCCTGAAAAGCAGGGAAAAAACAAAGGGGAGAAGGTTTGCTGTCCCCTCTGCCATCTGGGAGGTGCCAGCTGTGGCTCAGGACAGAGCTGGCACGGGGAGCTGCTCTCAGGACTGCAGCTGGCAGAGCTTGCAGCCTCTTTCATTGTCTGAGTGAACACCAGCTCTGTCTGCACGCTGCTAAACATGAATGAAACCTTCCTGTAGCCGTGGTGGAGCTCCTGGGATCACCCAACCTGAACAGCTCCTCTCCAGGTGTTCCCAGTGACAAATGGGGACAAAGGGACGCTGCTCAGGGCTGGGGGACAAAACCCCTCTGTGCAGCCTCTGCTGCCCTGGAAAACAGCCACGAAAACAACCAGAATTTGAATATACACACACAGAGAATCCGGCTTGAAGCTCATGTGCAGAAAACTTCTGTCAGAACCCAGGACATCCCTCTGGATGCCCTGGATTGTCCCAGACCCTGGCAAGGGGCTCAGAGACCTTGGCATGGAGTCACAAACTCCTGTGCCTTCCATTTTAGCCCTTGGGGAAAATTGTCATCTCTGTGTGAGGATTTACAGACCACGAGAGTTTGAACACAGGGGTAGTTAATTTGTCACAGGGTGAAAAATAGAATTTTGGGGGTTTTAGAATGGGTGTTCAATAGCAAGATGTAGGAATCTGGGTGTGTCCTGTCCTTCTTCTCCTCCTCCATCTCCTGCTGTGATGGTGACACTTTCTGGTTGGTTTAGAGCAGAGACAGACTGTCCAACAGAGGTGATAGGGATTGGGAAATTATTGTAAATAAAGTACAGGTAGTTTTTAGTATAAAAAGTCATCACCACCCTGAGGGTTGGGATTGTGCCTTGGACTGAGCTACTGAGAGGATCTCTGTGAGTCAGGGAAAGAATGGAATAGATCAGGAAAAATAAACAACCTTGGAAAACAGAAGAGACAACTCTTGAGCTCTTCTTGGGTCACGGGGCTGGGAGAAAAAGACTTTCTAAAATCTTGGGAGTCATAAAATCATCAAAACCCAAGAACTTCCACATTAATAACATCTCTATCACGTATCTTAGATTCCCTGGATGTTATCATCAGGTGGAAATATTTGGTTGTGCAGATCTGTCATGGCTTTGACACTATTTTCCCTCGGGAGGCTCCCCAAAATCTAAAGGGAAGTGGGGCAATTCCAGTATTGAAAGCAAACCCCATCAGTTATTTATTATATCTCTGCCTATGACGAAAACACTTGGAGATTTTAATGAATTCCACTTAACATTTAAACATCCTATATGTCTATAAACATGAGAGGGGTGTTTAACGAGGTGCTGATTGTATTTATTCCTCAAGTGCAGTGCCTGGTTGGAATTCAGCCCAGGTTGGACCTTTCTGCAGGTGCCACCCAGGAACTGCTCCAGAAATGGGGGGGCACTCACTCCTTAGCTACTTGCCCAGGAAAAGGGGGCTTGGAAGCAAGAATTCAAAATGCAGAAGTATTTTTTTAGGATTAAATATCTGATATTGTTATGGCTAAGGTGGGATGGGAGGAGGAGGGAAAGAAAATCCACAGATCTGGAGCTGTTGGTTTGCAAACACATAAAAGGCCTTTAAATCCTATTTCTGGAGGGGTTGGTAGCCAACATTCCAGCTGGTTGGAGCTCTGCCTGGAATGGATATTTCTTAATGAATCTTTTAAATGAAAGCCCTGAAAGACTCAAAGCTCATCTGGAGTGCAGTGAATTGGGAGTTTTATCCAAAGCCTATCAAAGGCTCCCAGCACAAGCACAGTAAGTGGCACATTTAGTTCAGATTATTTATTTCCCCCTCCACTAAATGCAGTTTCCATAAGCAAAGAACTATTAGATCACTCTGGCTTTCAAGGGACATTTCACCTGTGTTTACTGACTTAAACACATTGTTGTCTTGCACAAAATCCCTGGGTTTGGTAAATTTTGCTTTTTATTGAACTAATTTACATTATTCCCTGTGGAAATGGCTTTAATTTGATGAGCAGATGCATCAGGGCTTGGAAATCAGTGAAGGACACAGACCCAGAAAAGGGGCCCAAAACTTCCTTAAGTGGATGGCAAGGCAAGGGAATATTATCACCTCAGAAAATAAAAGAGTCAAGGCAATTTTCCTTCCATTCTTTCTTTCATTTGTTATTTAGCTTTACATGGATAAAAGTCCAGTGGGGCTGAGGAAAACTCAGCCACTGCCAGATCAGCAGGAGCATTAAGAACCATCCAGTTTGGGGATGAATCTTGTCTTCCTTCGTTAATAATTAACTTCTGGTGATCAAATACATCCTTGAGTCTGGTGTAGGAAGGGAAAGAAAAAAAAAGAAGGTTTGGGAAGGTTTGGGAAGGTTTGGGAAGGGAAGGAAAGGGAAGGGACACAGTGCACTTTTCCATAAAAGAAGAGCTAACACTGACAGGTTTTAGGCATGGATTAACACCAGTCCCAGGTGTCAAAGCTGTCCCTAAAAGTCTGGATTGGATTTATACCCAAGTTATTCCATGAGCAAGGCTGGAAGGAAAGGCACACAAATTCCCAGCTGTGTTTCCCAAGGCCCTGCAGAAAGGAGCCCTGAAGAGCAGAACCAGCTCCATGAATCATTCCTGGCTCCCCTGCCAGGCTGCCCTTTTGATCCCTGAGCTTTTCCTGCAGGACAGATGGCTCAGCTCCAGCTCCTGGCCTGCCCTGGCTGCCAGAGGATGCCAGAGGTTAAGGTTCCCTTGAATTCTCAGAAATTGTTCTCTGGGTCAGGATCAAGGTGCAGGATTGGGGACAGTGAACCTGGCTGTTCTGAGCTAAGTGGAGCACTGCAAGAGGGGATAAAGGGCTGGGAGATCCCAAAGCTGCCATGGCTGGAGGCAGGGAAAGCCCAGACTCTGCTAATTAATGCCCCAAAAACAAAAGGGGGGGGGGGAGCCCATCGTCTGGCACCTCCCTGCCAACCGACTCATCTCCTGCTCCCTGCTCCAAGACCTTCAGTCATGGCATCAAAGCCAAGGAAAAAGCATTAAAAATTAGTCAAAAAGTACATTGCCCACTTTCTGTGGCAGATCCGTCCATGAGGGTGGTAGTTCTTCACTCCACAAGCTCTATCCCCAGACAGGGGAAGGCCTTTTCCCAAATCCTTGTTCGTTAAAAAACACAAACTGCACTCTGGTATGTTCTCACTCTCCAGGTTGTTTGTTATTTTCTGAGCCAGCAAATTTCACTGCACCCCAAGCCTTTACACAGCTTGCTGTGGGGGGACAAAAGCACCAAAAATCCTCCAACACACAGGAATCCAGGTTCTCTTCAAGAAAAATTCACCCAATTCTCACCAAGAACAGGACATTATTTCTACCTTTCTACCAAGAACAACTCAATCTCTATTCATGTGACACTGCAGCAAAATTGTGCCAATGTTCCTGGTCCCCAAAACACTGCAGAATGTGCAGGAGATGGAGAAGAGAAGAAAGCCTGAAACCCACAAGGATCCTCCAGCTTGTCTCCATCTTCTCCATGCTAACAAACCCAAAAATCTCCAATTTATCCCCCTGGGATCAATTCCATATTCGCCTACTCTTAATTGACCATTCTGGAAAGTTCTGTTTGATCCAGAGCCTGGCAGCCCTTTCCATGGATGAAGGTTAAAAGAGATTGTCAGAGGGTTTCGGATACTTTTTAAAACAAACAGAGAATATTCTCTGTATTCTGGGTTCCTAGCACATGAGCAATGGAAGGGACCTGGGTGGACACAAGGGTTGGGTTTTAAAGGTTTGTAAAGGGCTTCCTACAGAGCAAATAAAGAATCCCAGGACTGATTTGGGTCGGATCGGGGACCCCACACCACCCGCCCGCTAATTCAACAATAACCCAAACAACCCAAAAAATACAACAAAGCCCCCTCACACAACACCACCCCCCCCACACACAAACACACACCACTGCAACC
>CM031868.1:19953759-19980062 GCA_018697195.1 Certhia americana | reverse complement strand
GTGACACCCAGCCCTCTCGGTGACACCCAGCCCCTCTCAGAGCCCACTGCCAGCCCTGCCCGTGTCACCCCGGTCCTTCCCCAGGGTTCCAGCACCGTCAGAGCCCCGGGAGCTGCAGCAGCACTGCCCTGTCCCAGCATGGCCAGGCACAGCAGAGGAAGTGGGGCTGAGCTGCTGCAGCTGCTGCCCTCGGGATTTTGCCTTTTTTAATTTTTCCTGTGTTCTCTGTACTCTTCACACACGTATTTGTAACTCTGTAGCCCATTGCATTAGTGACTGGCTTTGCCAGTACTTTTCCATGGCCTTTCCTTTAACAGAAGGACAAAGCAAATTCCAGAGCTCCCAGCCCCAGAAGGTACAAGGCTCCTGTCTTGGTTCTTCCTGGGAACCAAGGCCAGAACAGCTCCTGGAGATCCATTCTCATGGGCAAAGCACAGCCAGTGCTGAAGGGAGGGCTCCAGAGAAGGGGCTGAACTTCTCCCCCTGTGATCAATTCCATATTCTGCTACTATCTAATGGACATTCTGGAAAGTTCTGTTTCATCCTAGAACCTGGGAAGCCCTTTCCATGGACAAAGGTTAAAAGTAGGATTTGTCAGAGGGTTTGAATCCCTTAAAACCTGCAGAGGGATATTCTCTGCATTCTGGGTTCCACCAAGTTAGGAGCAGATAACAGGATGTGATCTGTTAATGGAATGTATTGGTGACCATTGGCTCTGATGGCCATGGAAGGAAAGACCCAACTTCTGTGAATGTGTTTGGATCAGCAGGGACCTTAAAGAGGATTTATTCCACCCCTGGATGGGCAGGGACACCTCCCAGTGTCCCAGGTGCTCCAAACCCCAATGTCCATCCTGGCTTTGGGCACTGCCAGGGATCCAGGGGCAGCCCCAGCTGTGCCAGGGCCTGCCCACCCTGCCATGGAAAGATTGATCCCTAATATCCAACCCAAATTTCCCCTGTTCCATCCTGAGCCCGTTACCCCATGTCTTGTCTCTGCAGCTCCTGGTGGAGGTTCCCCCTGGACCCTGGAAGGATGAACCCCTGCCTTCACTGCAGCACTCGCTGCCTTTCCCTGGGAGCAGCTCTGACTGATTGTTTCCCATTTCCTTTATGTTGTGGCTCGACAATTCCAATTCAAAGTAGTAATAATAATAATAACAATAAATTTTCGGTATGGCAGCCCGGAATCGACTGTTAACTCTTTATCCATAACACAGCATCGCTCTGAAAGAAAAGAAAACGCTGCTACAACAACCTTCAAAAGAATCGACTGTAATAATCACTTCCCATTGCATGAGAACTTCTTCAGCTCTTCCACGGGGTTTTGCTGTGATTACTGAAAGCTGCAAACCCTGACACAGAAACACACGGATTCCTTTTTTTTTTTTTTTTTTCCCTTTTTTTTTTTTTTTTCCCCTTTCTTGAAATAGCACAGGGAAAAAGCCCTTTCTGTTCTCTCCCACCTCCCGAGCAGATGGCGATGCAGCACCACCTCCCACAGCCAGCTGGGAGCCACGCTCCGGGAAAATTCCTCCCCCGGGTGCGCTTGGAAAAGGAGCCGGCAGCGGGTGGGAGGTGCGGGAGCCCCCGCGGGGATGCCCCCGGCCCCACCAGCACCCAGCCGCTCCCAGATGGGCTCCTGCCCCTCCAACACCTCCTTCTCAGCCCAATTCGGAGCTCCCAGAGCCGCTTTCCCTCCTCTCCCCCTCCATCACCTTGTCTCCATCCCCGCCCGGCGCAGGCGATGGGAATTTCCCCTTTTCCCCCTCCCATGCAGCTCTGTCCTTTCTCATGGAAAGGATCGAGCGTTTCTGCAGTTTCTCAGCATCGCAGCCTCTCTACAGCAAGGCAATGTTGTTTTCCTGACGGCGAGCACAAAAACGGGAGAAAAAAACCCCAAACATTCCAGAATGCTCCCGGGTCTCTGTGGCAGAGGGGGAGAGCAGGAGGAGATGGAACTGGGCTCTGCCCACCCTGCTGGGTGACCCCAGGCTGCTCCCCAGAAACACAGCACAGCCTGGGCAGTGGTGAGAGGAGAGATCCTGCCCTCCTGAGCTGAAATTCCTGCACCAAAAACTGAGATTGCAGCCATCAGGTGGGGTGAATACACAACATCTACCCCCGAAATTAACTGATGGAAAACACTGACACTGGGAACGTCATTGTTCAGCCACACTAAAAAAGCATCAGGAGGTTCAGCAGTGCACAGAACCAGGGCCTGGACATTAAATTCCTACCAAAGCTCTGCTCTGTTTTGCTGGGCCTTTTCCTGCATTTTCCTGAAACGCTGGCAAAGCAACAGCTGCTGGTTCTGATCAAGACAAGACCACATTCAAGCACTTCAAAAATACTCTCTGTTCTGTAAAGCACAAAGGGATTTAAAGAGATTGTATTTGTACACAGACAAGCACCTGGTTTGGGCAATAATTATCCTCTAAATAGAAATTATCCTCTAGCATTTGCTGCTGGTATATAAAAGGAGCTCTGCTCTGATCAATAATTAGAAATCAATTACAGAGCTCCGTGTGCCAGTGATGATTGCTCTTGTGACTTGGGCACCTCTTACCAGTATTTGTAAAGGTGTTAATCCATCTTAATAATTCTTAAATCATGTATGAATACAGAAGCGCCCGTGGCATTATTCAATTCCTATTTAAGTCCAAGGAAAGCTGTCTGTTTAAATTATAAAGAAGTTAAATTTCTCCTGAAAAGCACTTTGAAGTGATTCTGTGCAAATACACATTTGCCACGAAACCACCTCTATTTTCTTAAACAGGTAACCTGGCAATGCTGCTCTGATTCAGGCTCTGGAACCAATTCTGCTTTTATTCTCCCCAGGATGTGATTTATAATTTTTTGCTTTACTTATTAATAAATCCCAAGGGCTGGGCAGTGCCTTGGCAGGTCCCTCGCTCAGGAACAACCCCAGGTCTGCAGTGATGGGCACTAATGGGATGTGTTCATATCTCAGCCTTATTGACTCACCCTCCTGAGGCATAAATCCCATTTCTCTCATGTCCAGGGTGAAGACTTCACTCTGCATTTCTCATTAGAGAGGTTCTACTGAGCCAAGAATGTTGGAGTATAGAGCAATGTATGTTCAATTGTCAAAAAGTTGGCAGTTTCCCCACTTTTTCCTTGAAAAGCAGGCCTGAGTTCAGGTTCCTGGGAAAGCCCGTGGCTCCAGCCCCAGCAGCTGCCACCATTAAACCCTGGACAAGGTCCTGTTGCCTCATTTTCTGACCCAGGTATGGGAATTTCTATTAGAGAAAATCCAAGGCTTCCTCTCCCTCTACCCATTGCTGTATTTTCTTCCTTCCTCTATAAGGATTCAACCCCACCACACTGGAATTCTCAGATACCATAACTGGAGCTAAACTGGTCCTCAGACTCCAACAAACAACCAACAAATAGGGCTGGCTTCACTTTTCAGCAACAGAAACAATTTCCTGAGGGGCTCTTTGGACTCCAGGGCTCCCACAGGAGCAGATTTAAAAACAGCAGCAACAAACCCAGTCAAGGTTCTTCCTGCACAGTGACCCATCACCAAACCCTGAATGCCACAGCCAAACTGAGGAGCCCCAGAAGAACCCCAGGATTTCAGCTTAACTGAAACAGGCAATTCAGAGGAACTGAAATTTGCACTGAGAACACAGGACCCAACCTGTCAACAGCATTAATTAGAGCCGTAAAAATTCTGCATTATTTCAAACTCAAAATCAATATTTTTTTAAAAAAGGCCCCAGGAATTGGCTCGTGTCTGTTCAAGGATCTAACTTTGTTCAAAGCTGTTTTTCTAGCAGAAAAAACCAAGGGGGGAATTTATTTCCCTTGCCAATTTCAGCACCCACAGACTTCCATGGCTGTGGAGAAAATGGGAAGCAGAGCCCAGTGACAGTGCCAAGTGAGCAGCTGTGACAGGAGGGGCAGTGCAGGTTAATGACTGGAGAGTGCAGCCCATGGGGGTCAGCCCAGGTTAATAAAACCCTTCTGTGTTTTTGGAGAGCCACATTTTGCCCTTCCCTTGGTGCATCCCTTTCTCCAGAATGGGGGAAAAAAAAAAAAAAAGGAGATTTTCCCTCCCCCAAGCCTTGCAGCAGGTCCTTCTGCAAGGCCCTGTGTGACTGACAGAGCATTAATTCCTTTATTCTTACTTTGGAGCAAACAGCCAAGGGATTGAAAATCATCTCATTGAGTTATTCAGAGCCATTGCTAATATGAGGGGTTTGTGTGCTTTGCCTTACTCCAGACACCGAAATGGAAACGTCTCCCAGGCTCTTCCCCCTCTAAATTACTCCTCAGCCACCTTTGCTTATCTCTATTGTTTCTGAGAAAAACCTGTTCCTTTACAGACATCTGCACTGGTGATAAAGTGTGATTGAAAAGCTTGGCCTGTCAGATAGGGAGCTGTTATCACAGCTTGATTTGGAGCTGTGGAATTACACTGGATAATAGCAGCTCCAAACAACACTCCTCTCAAATGAATTTATGAATGGCCTTTGCCAGATCTGAGGATAAACTTCTGGTAATAGGAAAGAGGCTGTGAGCTGATGGATCACCCCCTCATCGATGAGGGCTGGATGTGCTCGTGCTGCTCTGGGGATCTCAGGGAGCAGGACAAGTCCCTTTACACTAATTAAATGTCATAGATAAACTTCTTCAGTTTTTAAATAATTTATCCTTCTTTCCATTCACTTGAAACCCCAGGGAACAGAAGGGATGGAGACTGGAAACACATTCCTATCTGGGAATGGAGGAGCCTCTCCACATCCTCCTGAGCAGGAGCTGCACACCTGGGGGGTTGGTTAGAAGGAAAAATCCCCAGTGCCTTGTGCCTGAAGCCCTCAGCAGGCACTGGAGTATCCCAGCCCCACTGCCCCAGCCCCAGTGCCCACCCTGAACTGCTCAGGGCAGGGAGAAGCAGAGCTGGAGATGCACGAGGACCTCTGAGGCTGAAGGAGTTCACAAATCCAGGCACCTGCAGAGAGGGATTTTTATAATCACAGCTTTGGGCACAGAGGCATAAATGCCCCCCAAATCCTTTTGGCATCTCCCCTTCCCACTGCAGTTTTGCCAGCTGCCCCACAGAGCCTGCCAGGGTGCTGTGAGGACAGCTGTGGTGCCACACACACTTTAGGGAATTACTTCCTTAATAAGATGCTCAGATACAACATTAATAGGATCTGACATCCCATGGAGGAAAACAGCAAAGCTCCAGAATTTTAAAAAGGGAGCCAGGAAGCCTTGAGCAAACTCGAGACTCCCATGAAAGCTTGACTGCCTTGATCTTTAGGACTTTGAGTTGGGATGGTCTGGGACAAATCTGTCCCCGTGCAGGAGATGAAAGATCTACCAGGAGGTCACCCAGCCCATCTCCTGTGTGCTCCAACAGCAAATAAACCACCTCAAAATGCAACAAAGACCTTTCACAGCTTCTCTACTCAGCCACAAATAAACTCACAACACTGAAAATCATCGACTCAAAGTGTCTGCGAAGCTCTCCTTTGGCCCTAAATAAAATTTACCACCACAAAAATATTTTAGGATTATTTAACGACAGGAGAGTGTTTACATTCCCAGACAAGAGAATGAGTTCACACAAGTGGCCACAGTTGGCTGAACAAAATAACCTCCAGCTGGTAGGAAATTAATAATCTCATTACTCGGGTGAATCAGCTTCTCTGAGGTGAAGCACAAACGCCCTCTCTGCTCTCTGGAGCTGCAGAGCAGGGCACGAGATGGACACCAAATGAACTCGCAATTTGGAAACTACCTCCAAATAATTCCCAGCCTTTTCTCCCCACCTGGAGCAGAATTTCCTGGGTAACTGTGCCACACAAACCTTGCAGAGTCCAGGCTGCCTGCTGTGGCCATCCCAGCACCGAGCCATCCCCCAGCCAGGGACAAGCCAAGCTCTCTGGGGGTCAAAGTGCTCAGCACAACTGAAACAAAAACACTTCTCAGCCCTGATGTGAGACTGAGAAAAAACAAAGGATCCCAGAATGGTTCGGGTTGGAGGGACCTTGAAGCCCCTCCAGTGCCATTCCTGGGAATTCTGGCAGCTTTGAGCTACACCTGGAGCTTGGTCCTGGGGCCAAACTGCTCAAAGTGTGCAGAAAAATCTGTTTTATGAGCACTGTAGATGGATATTCCTGAATTCCTTCTTCTGATCCTCACGGAGGAGGAGCCAGAGTTCACCAAAAAAATTAAATTAGAAATCAATACTCTTTTTCTCAATGGTGTGTGATCCCTTTTTTCCCTTTTTTTTTTTTTTTTTTTTGCACCTCCTTTTCTTTCATCTGGCCTGACCCCAATGTTTAAACACCTCATTTCCACTCCTTCCACTGTCCCAGGCTGCTCCAAACCCCATCCAGCCTGGCCTGAGACACTTCCAGGCATCCAGGGGCAGCCCCAGTAGATTCACAAACATTCCAGTCCGTGTTCCAAGTGGAAGCAAAGTCCATGTTGGAGGTGAGGGGTAGGACCCTCCGTGCACCAGAGGCTCCTGAATGAGCCACAGCACAAGAAGCACAGTGAGCACAGGGCCAGGAGCAAAAGGAGAGGGATCAGGGAGGCTCAGAAAAGAGGATAAAGCCAACAGCATCCCTTCCCCTATTGTCCCACTGGGAAAACCCACCCAGAAATTCAGCCCTGAAACTCCTGCTGTGGTTACTGCAGCCCTCAGACAGCACAGGGGCAGGCAGGGGAGGAAAAGAGCAGCCAGGTTGCTGCAATGCTGCCCAAAGCCTGAAAATACTTTAGACAAACTTCTCTCCAGTGAAAGTTCCCTAACGCCCTAAAGAGCTCTTGCAGGAGTAGCCACAGCCATCACTCTGGTGTTTAACAGCCTCCCCAGGAGCTGGATTTATGTAACAAACCTCAAGCTGACATCAGCAAGTGTTTTTCCTGCTCTTTCCTCCTCCCAGTCCTGATTTAAGGATCTTTCTCTCAGAGAACAGACGCTTCCATTTAGAGTAAGGTCATTAAAATTTTTTTTTAAAAGTGAAAAGGAATAAGTTCTTTCAAGTTACTCCATCTCTGCCTTATGTAATTCTCCTACAAACACTCTGCACCTCTGAGCAGCTCCCCCAAGGTGCCTCCAGCCACGTTCCCAGGGCCTGGCTCCAGGGGGATGGAGCAGCTGAAGGACCAAGTCCTGACATGTTTTATGAGTTAATTTGCTGTTATTTAGGGCACTGCACAGCAGCACTAAATCTTCACATCCTTTTTACTGCTTCAAGTAATGCTTTAACTTCTTGGTAGCCACACAAGCTGGTGTTAATCCTTCTCTATTTATTTGTTTAACACCCTGGGGAGCTGCAGAGCACAGTCTTTGCTAGAGGACGAGCAATCCAACCTCAGTTATGGAGCTCAAATTTTTCAAGGCACTTTTCCCAATTAAGTACAGATAAGAGAACAGGAAATAAGGGGCAGAAAAATTATAAACCCCCAAATCCATTAAGTGTTCTCCCTTTGGAGATGGCTGCTTTATTTCATAACCAGATGAAAACTTTTCTAACTTAGTCACCCAGCTGAGGGAGAGGACAGGTGTCCCCTGGAATTTCTCTGCTTTTTTGCATTTCTTTATACCAAGACTGTTTCCTCCTAGCATTTCTGTAGTTTCCTGATGCAGAATCCAAACACCAAGAGGTTCCAGAATTAGTGGATGATAACCAGACAGAAGGAAATCCATCGTAGCAAGTGTTATCTCAGATTGTCTGATCAGGACACTGCCAAAGGTTTGAGCTACACAGGTGAGTTACATTGAAGTGTAAATGATACAAACCAAGATAACACTGGGTGAGTCACAGAAAATCTCCCCAAGTGTGATCTTGCTAAATCCAGAAACACTACAAAATACCTCAGGCCTTTAGCTCTGCTGTTTGAAGTTCCAAGCTGGAAATGTTTCCTTATCCAGGGAATGTTGGATAAATCGATTAATCCACCAAGTACATCAAGTGCCATCTTGTGATTAGTGCTCAGGGCAGGTTTCTGCCCATCTCTTAATAAAAAGCCAGGATGATGTTCAAATCCTTTTCCTTTTCAGTCCAGACTTCAGCAGTTTAACTACAAAGTTTGCCCTGATAACCCCACAGTTCACAGCCCATAAGAATCTCAGACATGGCTGGCCTTGGATCCACTGGACATCCTCCACAAGAGCCTTTTCGTTTTCCTTTTCTAATTTATTAGCAGGAGTTCTTACGCTTGAATAAACTTAATAGAACAATTTCGTTGTTCTACTGCTGGCCATGAAAGTGGATTATTGTTGTTCAGTGGCACCAGGCTCACACAGGGGAAAATGCACGTTGATGGAATTCTGCTTTCATCCAAGAATCTAAAGGTTCCTGCACCCAGGCAGCACATCTAGCAAGGAGCCTGAGTTTTATACTCAAATTATTGTTAGAAAGGGAGCAAAGTGGGGAAATATCTCCTACTGCAATGGAAAAGGGGGATGGGACAGGCTCCCTTTTTATCACTTGCTCTTTGATTTGAGATGCAAATTCTATCCAACACAATTCTCTTTGTTTTGACTGAGTGAACGTGATTTTCCTAAGGACAATAAAGACCTAGACATCAGAGCTCAGCCTGTGCTACCAAGAAGACAAATAAATATATTAAATGAATAAATAAACACATTAAATGAAGAAATACATTACATGGGTTTCTCAGAATTCAGGGGAAGCTAAAGTTCAGAATTTTAGCTGGACTACCAGACAGTACCTAGAAATAAAACCAACAACACCAAAGCCAAAGAGTCTTGGAATCACAGGAATTGAGTCTGGAAAAGCCCTCTGAGCTCACTGAGCCCAACCATTCCCCAGCACTGCCCCATGTCCCCAAGTGCCACATCCAGACAGGGACTCCACACTGCTCTGGGCAGCTGTGCCAGTGTTTGCCAACGTTTTCCATGAAGAAACATTTCCTAATGTCCAGCTTAAACTTTTTGAGTTGGAGGCCATTCCCTTTTGACCCGTTGCTGATAACTTGGAGCAGAGCCCAGTTCCCACCAGTTTGATGCCTCAAGTGTTAGATTTTATATTTTTCAGACAAAGCCAAGGGTGAAGGCAGAAGGCAAACCAAGGAGGATGGAGCTCCCTAAGCTGGAGCTGGAATTGCACAATGAACTGCAAGGTGCTGCTGGAGCAGAACTTCTCCAAGTGTGAGCCCTGGTGGCCGGGTGTCCATTCTGTGCCCATTTTGGGCTGCCCTTGGGTGTGTCCCAGCCGGGCTCTGGTGCTGCCCAGGTGTGCCCAGGGAGGCCTTGGAATAAATCCCCAATTTATCCTTCTGCTCTGCCTGGGCTCTGCTCCAGCTCAGCTCCAGAAGGGATCAACTCCACCATCCTTTGTGTGAGGAGGGCAGGACACAGCCATGACCACACAGAGCAGCCCCTGGTGCCCTTTCCCAGCCCCTTCCCAAAGCCCCAGCTCTGGAATCAGGGATTCCATGAGCTGCAGGAAAGAACTAACCCGTGGGAGCATTTGAAGTGGGACAGAGAGCTGCAAACAAACAAGGCTGAAGTGTTGCTTTTGCTAATAAAAACGTGTCAGGATGTACTGCTCAGCAAACGAGGCTGCTCTGGGAGGTTATTAACTCAGCCTGGTTTAATTCATGTCACAAGAGGCGAGTACAGAAATAGACACTTGGAGGACTCCAGAGGTGTCCCAGAGGTTCCCATGAACAGCTTTAAAGGCTTTAACCTTTCACCAGTGGATGCTGCTTTTGATTCAGAGCACTCAGTCCCTGGGGAGAAAAAACACCCCTTGTTTTTTAAGCTTTACCCAGAGAATATTAAAGCGAGTCTTTTTTAAATCCACATTAATTAGAGGCCAAAAATACCCATATAAAAATATCTCATAAAGAAGGTGAAACTGTTCCGAGGTAGAGCACATGTGATGAACCAGTGCTTCTAATTAGTTCTAAATAAAAATCTGCAGTAAACTGCCATGAATTATTTAAATTTATCTGGAAAGATAGCCAATTTTTAGGGGAAAAAAAAAAAAGTTATTTTACTCTGCATTTACTCTGCTCTCTTTTCTCAGCAACAAAGCTGTCTGATCAAAGGATTTCTCCCTGACTTGCCTATTCCACAATGCCACGGCATTTCTCAGATGAGAGCACAGAGCACACAGCAGCACAGGCTGCTGAGCTCCAGGAGACAGTGCTGAATAATTCACTTTAGGAAGAGAGAGCTCAGATTCCAGCCTGGAATGAAATGAGAGCCATGACGTGATGCTACGTGGGCAAACTCAGGCCAAGCACAGAATTGATTTAATTCTGGGGATTAGCAAGGCCCAGCGTAGGGAGAGTCATGGAATGGGTTGGGTTGGGTTGGCAAGACCTTAAATCTCATCCCATCCCACCCTCTGCCATGGGCAGGGACCCCTTCCACTGCCCCAGGGTGCTCAGAACTCCATCCAAGCTAAAATTCAACCCTCAAACGACAGGAGGGAGAGGTGTTAAGTGATGCTCCCCAAAAAATCATGCAAATGTGAAGGCTTCAAAAACTCACACGAGTTTGGGTGTTACATCCAGCAACCACGGTGGGGACAGTGACCACGACAACCCCTGTGCTGCTGCCCCAGAGCCACCCCCATCCCCGAGGGTGACAAAGCAGCCTGGATCAGGTCAGCAGGTCACAGGAAGAACAATAAAAACTCCCTTAGGGGACACACGGTGGTAAAGTGCCAGCTGGAGACAGGATTCTTCTCCATGCCCTCCTTCCTGAACCTGTTTGTCTGGGAATGCCCTCCAGAACTTTCTCTGTGCCCAGCCAGGAGAGGTTCCCAGCAGCCAGGTTGGGGTGAGAAGTGGCATCCCTACCTGAGCCAGGTGAGGACAAGGCTTCCTTGATGCCTTAGGTTTTAGATTTTATATTTTTTATACTCTGGGCTGTTTTGGTGAGTAGTTTTAGGTTTCATATTCACTGTTACTAAGCTCTCTTCACACAGCAGGGACACAAAACAATTCCTGCTCCAGTTTGATACAAGGACAACTTTCAGCCCAAGAACAAAGCCAAGGGGAACGCTAGGAAGGCAACAAGGAGGGTGGAGCCCTAAGCGGAGCTGGATTGCACAATGAACTCCAAGGTGCTGCTGGAGCAGAACTTCTACAAGTTGTGAGCCTGGTGGCCGGGGTAATTCTGTGCCATTTGGGCTACCTTGGTGGGTCCCAGCGGGATTGGTGACCAGGTGTGTCCAGTTGAGGCGTGGAATATAAATCCCCAATTTATCCTTCTGCTCTGCCTGGGGCTCTGCTCCGTCAGCTCCAGGAAGGCAGTATTCCCAACCTCACGAGGATGAACACAGCACACAGCCCTCTGCGGAACCGTGCCTGTGTAGGGAGCTGTCATCTCACATGCTGTGGTCAATCTATCCCGAGGAAAAGTCCCAGCCTTGCCCACAGCTGGATGGTCCATCATCCCGAGGAAATCCCAGCCCTTGCACACAGGCCTCTGCTGGGGCTGTCATCGGCAGCACCTCGGTGGCAGCTGACGAGGTTTCAGTATGCACCGGGCTGTGATTAGAGAGCAGGGTGGATTAAACCAAATCCTCTATCAAATCCAAGTAGCAGCAGTATGCAAGGAACAGACAGTTGTTGGTGAGCCACTGACTCGACTTCTTGAAGAGGAAATTAAATTCAGTCTGTGTTTCCAAAATGGGTGACGTTTGGACTGTTATACAGCTGTAGCTAAGAGAAGGGATGGATATGACCCACCAGTCCTGGGATTTGGCAGGCTCTGAGCTACACTGGAGCTTGGTCCTGGGGCAAAAGCGTCAAAGGTGTGCAGGAAAAAAATCGGTTCTATGAGCACGTAGGATGATACTCCTGAATTCCTCTATGATCATCATGGAGAAGTAGGCAAAGTTCACCAAAAAAAGAAATTGAAATCAATACTCTTTTACTCAATGGTGTGTGAACCCCTTATTTCTTTTTTGTTTTTTTGCACCTCCTTTCTTTCATCTGGCCTGACCCCAATGTTTAACACCAGCATTTCCACTCCACAGCATGGGCAGAGGAGGACAAGGAAAGTTTTAAGGAGCCCACGTAGATGGGAAACCTGCACAAGTGGAAATGCAAAGAAGGTATTTTAAAAATCACTATTTAAGCAAAAATTACATGGATTACCTGCCCATCACAGAACCCATCAGCAGGAAAGTAAGCCATTAGGGCACAAATCAACCTATTCCCCCAAATTCCAGCACTAGTTCCAGGAAAGGTTTGGAGCATCTGCACGGAGAGCTCCAGGAGAGCCCTGGTGCAGGGCAAGGGGAACAGGAGCTATGTGCCAGACCAGGCACTGCAATCAGGCCTGAACATTATCTCACCTCCGAGGAGGTAAATGGAACATGAAAACAGGATATCAGACTGGGAAAAAGGGCCAAAGCACAGCCCCGGCAGGCTCAGTATGGGCTGGGCATGATATAGTTTCTCAAGGAAATTACCAGTTCATCATCCTCACCGTCCCAGCTCAGCTCCCACACAGGCTGGAATGGATCACTCAGTTTCAATCTTCAAAAACAAGTTATTTATTATTTAAGTTATTATAAAAGTTATTTATGGATCCTACGGCCACACACCAGTCAGATATTCCTCATTTCAGGGGGTTGCTGACCTTGCTTCAATTTGCAGTCACTAAAATAACGGCAAACACGTCCTAATCACTCCTTCAACAGGACTTGATGAAGCAGTTGGATAATTCCTTAAAATATGGGCAATTCTCTTCTAAGTAATTCATTACCTCTCAACAACGTATTCTTGAAAAAAGGTATTATTTGTAGAGGAGTTTCCATTGAGAAATATTTCTGTATCATTTCCATTAATGACAGTGTAAAACTAGATTAATCACTTTCTTATTCCTATATAAACATCATTTTGATTAAATTGAGGTAAGAATTAGCAATAATCTCTCAGTGTGGGTTTAGGGTTTTTTTCTTCACACCACCCCGTTTGAATTATCCTTACATGGTAGAAATCCTTCATCATTTAATTAAATCCATCTGCAAGCATGGAATGAATCGAATGTTGGAATAGTTCATAAATACTATTAGCTCATAATAACACCTAAGTAGATATCTTAAAAATCATTTCAAACAGCGAGGAATGCCAAAAAGCTGGTAGTCAAAACAGTGAGAAATAAAAAATATCAATACAAAGCTGCTGAGCAATTGAAACTCTTAGAATTAACCATTTGTGCTAATCTAAAAAGTAAAAGAGTCCCAGGGTCACTTAGAACAGCTGGAATCTCCCCATATCATGTTTCCCAGTGCAAAGGACACAGCAGAAGAGAAGGAAATATATCAAAGTGCAAAGATTGGAGCGTGAAGATGGGATAACTCATCCAACCAGAACCACCCCTCTTTCTTGGAGGGGTTTGCTTCTGAGAGGGAACCAAGATGGAAATCAATATTCCTCAAACCTTTTCAGTTTCCCAGCAGGCAATAACCCCCTACACACACTGGGATCACAAATCTATTTTTAAAGGATGCACGGGGGGACGCAGAACCTCAGGGATCCCGTTGCTTCCAGAGACCTTGGACATTTGAGTTGGGATCATTTTAGGAATCCAGTCAGTAATGCAACTCCAACCAGCCTTCCAACCCATGCAGGAATGGGGACTTGGACAGGAACAAGTCCCAAAACACCATTACTTCTGCTCAGAAGGCAGGTTTAATCAAAACCCTCCAGGACACCGAGCCCACGCTTCCCAGAAATGCTCCTGTCCTTAGAGGCAGGGGTAATCCAGGAACTCAGGCCAAACATCCACAGGGAAAAAAAACACAACAGAGCTGCCTCAAGAAACACCAACAGAGCGGGTCAGGCTCGTTTGACACACCAGAGATAATTTATAACTCTGCAAAGCCTCCAAGTGTCAGACCCTGCCAACAGCCCAGCCTGGGCAGGGATGAGCCCAGGGCCACAACCAACACCGCCCAGCTCCACTAGATTCCACTGGGGATTTCCAAACAATCCCACTGAGACAACATCATCAAGGTGTGAAAGGAGCCAAAGCACACAGCAAACATGTTCCTGGTTAATAACAATCAAATATTCCATCAGGAAATCTCCGGAGACCATAATGCTGGAAATGCTTGTCTAGGAATTTAGGATAAATAGCCAGGCTTTTGCTCATTAGTCCCAACTACTGTGGGACAGGGTTTTCAGCTGCCTCAGTATTACGCACTAAACATCAGAGTTACAATAGGGAGGCGGTTCTAATTATTGCCAGCATTTTCCATCTCTCAGAATACTCTTGTATTGCTGGAAAATTAGAAATAGCATTCAAAGCTCTGCCTGGTTTGAAATTCGGTATAAGTTGCATAGGGTGTCAGTGCAAAATTGTCCCAAACTGGGGATTCTGTCACCAGCGTTGGACTGGGGGGGGGAATTGTCTGTCCATGGCAAATGTTCCCAACCAGATGGGGCAGTTTGCTGATCTCTCACAAAACCCATCCTCCCTCCAGCAAAGATCTGCTGCGAATGGGCCGGGACTGTCAAGAGAAATATCCATCAGCATTGGGACTGCTGCAGCCAGGGCAGGAGCCAAAATCTCTCACTGGATCCAATCTGGGACTGGAACACCAACCAGTCCTCCTGGATACAACTGGGATTTGGGAACACCACGGATCCTGTCCCACTGCATTCCCAGAGGAACACAGCAACCAGCTCTCCCACTCACCTTCAGTGACCAAACTCAAATTTTCTCCAGGAGCATCCCTGCCCAGAGCCACATCGTGACCCGGATGCAGCCACCATTGGATGCACTGCCACAACCACTGACCCACAGGGGACAGCTGCCAGAGACTATGACCAGGGCGGTTTTTGTATCACGCATGTTATTTAGTCCCTCATAAAGGAACGTTAGTCCTATCCCCATATCTTCACTGAGAGCCCCGAATTGCAAAATCTAATAAATTGGGAGAGAGGGGGTTTGCATTCCATCCAAGGGAGGTCCTGCCTCCATCAGAACACACCTGGAGTTCAAACATGACATAACTTTGAATAAAACTTCTACCTGAGTAAAAGAGAATGTTTGGGTGTGGGAGTATCCTGCACACCTGAGGTCTGCCGAATGAACTGAATCAGTTCAAAAAAACCCAAAGCGATATTACTGGAAACGTTAGCAGGAATCAGGGTGTGTTCACACATCTGTCATTGGGTTGGCTCAATTACTGTTATTTCCAGTGTATTGGTCATTTGAAGCTTTGATCTACAAAATCATGGCCATTCCCGGGCTATTAAGCTTCTGACCAGAAACTCCAGCCAGCCCACAGCTTTGGCTTATCCTCTGCAGCCTTCTGAGATGCAAGCAAAACAATCCTTTCATGTTCAGCTGAGGTTAAATGCACCCCAAAAACCACAACAACCATGGCAAGCTGCAAAGTCATGGGAGAGGAAAGCAAAAAGAGGAGAGAACTACTAGGCCAGGGCTCCACAAACACTCCTGACGTAACTAAGTTCCTTTCTCAGGCCAGATGTCAAATTCCGGACTTGGGTAATCCCCACTGGTGCCTGCAACCAGCCAGCACTGGAGGGGGGGGCGGGAAAGAGAGGACAAGGACCCAGCGGCTACTGATGCCAGAACATCTATGGGAGACCACAGTGAATATCCACACTGGGGGGTGAGGGAATGTCCCCATATCATCCTGTCACCACATGCTCCCAAGTGGGGTATTGATCCAATCCTTCCTGAAAAAATGGCAAATTCAATTTTTGAAGGTTATACAAATCTGGCACTGAGATTGTTGTGATGTTTTCCGCCTGGTCAGCCCAAAGTTAAATTTATCAGGTACACCCAAACCATGGAGAATTTATAGGTACTCACCATGGGGACAAAAGTTCTCCACTGTCCTTCTTAAAATACAAGATGCGATCCAAAATCGGGGGGGAAAATATTCCTTTGCAAACTTCAGTTCTTTTAGGGCCCTACTTTGATTAGGACAAATCTCTTTTTTTTTTTCCACGTAACAGTCTGTTTCCAATGGTGCACGAGCAGGGGAGTGGCTGTGCCAGCTCTCAGGTTCACTCAGGCTCAGTTTGGAAAGCCCTGGAGCAGGGAAAGAATCCCTTGTTGGAGCAAAGCCTCTCATGCTGTGATTGCCTCTCATTTCCCTCCACCCCAGCCCTGCCAAGAGGCACCGAATGACACCAGCCCCAAGGCTGCTGACAGTGCTTCACCTTCAAATTGCAGCTTCGCTCCCCCTTGGAGGTGTTTGTCTGTTCCCATCCGTCTGGGAGAGATGCAGGCTCCAGGGAAGGCTGCACACAGCTGGCACAGTCAGGAGCTGCTCTGATGGGCAATCACACATCAGGCATTTCCCCAGCAGATCCTGCTGCTGGGATTTGATTCCCTGACACATTCGTGTTTTATCTGTTTGTTTGGGAAAGGTGCCAGACAAAAGAGGCACAGAAATTTCAATAAATGCAGGTTATCTAGAAGACATGATTTCATATTCACGTCAGGCATATCAAGATGTTCCAGAGCTGAGAAGAGTACAAAGAATGATGCGAGTGTTAGGAGCACTGATAAATTAATTGTACACAGCACTGAGCCCAGGTCTGAAGCTGATTTTTTGCTGTAATTCATGTTCTACAAGCACAGGGAGAGCCAGGAGAACTGCTGCTGGAGCCTGAGACAGCAGTGACTGCTCCTGTTTGTTCTGCATGGACTCTCCTCAGCGCAGGAATCATCTGCTCCACCACATTTCACCCCAGAGCTGCGAGCAGAGGATGAAATTCCCCCTGCAAAGGCTGCTGAGGACTGCAACCAGCACTGTGATTTAGGGGCTGTGCTGTGCTGGTGGTAGCCAGAGCACACTCAGAGCTTTGGGCACGGTGATCTCCTGCTTTGTCTCCGAGCTGCCAGAGGGGTTGGTGTGGCTGGAGTTAATAAATCATTCCTGGGGAGTCTGGAGCTCTGCACGACATCATTAACAGCCTCACCTGAGCCTGCAGCAGCCCTGGAACAGCAGGATGCTTCCAAAGAATCCAAATTGTTCAGGTTACCACTCCAAGTGTTTGCATCCTGGGTTCTGTCAACGGGAAGCCTTCAGGGGGATCACCAAATCCTGCATCCCGAGTCAGCAATGAGGGATCTGCTTGGATATCCCCAGGATTTTGTATTTCTGAGCGTGCCTTCAAATCCCAGTTCAGCCTTGCTGGGGAGGAGAGGAAAACATAGCAGTGGAGCTCCAAACTGAGGTTTTGATGTCACAGAATAATGGAATGGGTTGGGAGGGACCTCAAAGCACATCCAGAGCCACTCCTGCCATGGTCAGGGACACTTCCCACTGTCCCAGGCTGCTCCAGCCTGGCCTTGGGCACCTCCAGGGACCCAGGGGCAGCCCCAGCTGCTCTGGGAATTCCCAGCCCCTCCCAGGGAACAATTCCTTCTCAATATCCCACCCAGCCCTGCCCTCCGGCAGTGGGAAGCCATTGAAGGGATATTGCAGAATATTGCTCTCTTCCCTAGAAAAAATCTCTTTAAGTGCTTGTTGTTGAACACAGCAAAAGCGGGCTTGTAAAATTTATTTCATTTATAAATTTATCCAGGGCTCTCTGCTATGGATGACTGAATTTTGAAACCAAAATCACTCTCTTGTGTTTCCCTGCCCTCTGCCTGGGTGCCCCTGCTCTCCCACTGTAATTATCCAGTTACTGACTCTGCACATCAGGTGTTTAACATGGGGGAGGAGGGGGCTGAACAGTTCAATTAATTAAGCCAAGTTGTAGCAGATCATCATCATTTTTCAAGGTGTCAATTGAGAGATCTCTGGGAGCGCTGCAGATGAGCCAGGACCACCTGGGAATTCAGGCTCAGTTCCCATCACAGCATTTCCCAGCCTCTGGAAATACTTGTCAGAGCTTCAAGTTAACCCCACAGTAGCTAAAAAGGATGTTTGCAGGATTGTCCTGAAAGCCTTAATTTTTCCTGTAATACAGGAAAGACCCCAGTGAACCCCCGAATTTCTCTGCTGTTGTGCAGAGAGGATTTTTGTGGGGCTTTGAAAAAATCAGTTGCAAACTAAAAATTTTAGCTGTAATTAAACCATGGAATGCTGCAGTTGGAGCAGGAAAGGAAGGGAAGGCAGTGAAGCAAATATCTCACACGAAGCACAGAGATAAATGTGAATTCTGTGGGGTTTTTTTTAACGTATCCAGGTAAGAAAACTCACTGGGTTTATGCCCAGCTTGATTAATATGAAGCCACACAAATTTCTGGTTTGCATCTCTGCTTTATCACGCCTGGAGCTCAGTCAATATTTGTTGGCTTTTCAAAAAGCAGCAGCAGAGGCATTCCCAGCCCTGTGGCTCTGGAGAGGTTTGATGAGGTGGCTGAGTGCTCACACCTCGGGGAGCTGAGGCACATCGTGTCCCCTGCCTGGGCACAGCTCGTGGGTGGGAACTTCTCTGTGAAGGACTGGCCAGATCCTCAGTTCATCCCAGAATCATGTGGGAAGTGTTTATAATTGCTAAGGTTCAGCTCTGCTCCCTTTATGATTTTTATTTTTTTTCTGCACAGCTGTTTTTCGGCTATTTTGTAAATAAAATATTCTTTTATTTGTGTCTGTGAGCAGCAGGAGCTGCTGCAGCCCCCGGGGCACCCCTTTCTCTGTGGGTTGTACATCTCTGTGACACGATGCTGACTGGGTTTATTGCTTTATCACCACTTCCCCTGCAGCTGGTGGTGGCTTTATCACCATTCATTCTGCAGCTCTTGGGTGGCAAATCAGGGGCTGAGAGGTGGGGCTGGGGTCTGCTCACCTGGGAGGAAGGGGGAGGCAGGGATGCTCAGCTGGAATTTGGGATCTCTCTGCAGTGAGGAGGGCTCTGACCAACACCCCAAAGTCCCAAAAAGACTTTGCTGGGCCTCTGGAGGTTGCTGGAATGAGCAGAATGAAGATAACAAGCAGGTAGGTTTATTTATATGCTTTAAATCTATTTTATCTTAGTAGAAGAGCATTTTTTTTCTCTTTGGAGAGGTCTGTCGTGGTGGTTTGCTGTCTTAACAGAAGAGGCAGCGATGTCTTTGATGTCTTTCTATAAAGTTTTATCTCTGTGCCCTGGCTGACTCAGAGCCTTGTCACAGTGACTTTTATTTTAATTAACCCAGTGTAGAAAGATTGCTTCTGAGGAGAGCAGAGCTCCCTGGCCAGGGGCGGCTGCAGCAGGATCAGGATTTGTCAAACCTGATTTTTTTACACCCCCAGGGTCCCAGCACCGCCTGCTCCTGGCTGGGGCTGTTTCTCTGATCCCTACCAGGTGTTCCTGCTTTTTAGGGATGGGCTTTTTCCAGATATGGCACATTTTAATCAAAGCCTTTTTAATTTGGGGGTTGTTCTCTGATTTTAGCACTTGCCTGGGCTGGGCTGTGACTTTGAGTCGGCACCAAGCTCCAGGAGAAAACAAGGAATTCAGCGGGAGGCATTAAAATGCCATAATCCTGCAGGTCTGCAGAGGTTCTGTGGGTGCAGACAGCAAAAATTCAGGAGTGAAGCAAGGGGGTGACAGATGGAGCCTGACCACAGAACTCCTTCACTCCATTCCTCCTCCCCTGGAATTCAAAGTTTTCCCCAGAACTTAATTTTTGTCATTGTTAAAACCCTTGATTTTTCAACCTTGGCTTTCAGGCAGTTCACTTTTCCTTTTGTGCAACTTTGTCTTACAGTAGAATTGTTTCTTCCCTCTTCCTTATTGATTTACTGGCACAAAATCCAGCTAATTTCCCAGGCTAAATAAGCAATTTTGTTTTAATCTAATCCTCTGTTCCCACTCCTCGATCATCCATGCAATCCTTGTATACACTGAAACTCATCTGTCTTGAGCAAAATGCTCCAAATTATACACGAGATGGAAAATGGAGTTCTTTGTGTTCCTGCCTATTGGAAAAATGATGTGTAATAGGATTGAACTTTTTTAATTGCAAATTCCCATTCTACGTCAAGCACGCTTGGTTTCCTCCTCTTTTACTTCGGAGTTCCTGGTATTTAACAGAAATTCTTGTTGTTGCCTCCAAAGAACAACATCTCTCACTTAACCCGGACAGGGTTTTGTGTCTCCACACACAGCAGGAAAATTGAGTCACGCTGTGGCTTGGCATGGTTTGAATTGGATTACTTGGGTTGGGAGAGGAATATTCTAATTGGATTTGAGGAGAATCTCGTTTCTGCTGATTGCTGCTGCTAACCTGGGGCCTCTGGGGTTTGTGCTGGGTAGGGAAAGGTTTGCTGCAGTCAGGGTGGGTCTCCTTAGGGCTGTGTGGAGCCTACAGGAGCTTCACGGGCTTGGTGAGGGTGAAAAAGTGAAAAATGAAATATTTACAGAAGAGAAGAGCTTTTCTAGGATCCCAAACAGCTTTGCAAAAGGAGAAAACCAGCACCTGTTGGAACCCAGAATGCAGAGAATATTCCTCTGCAGGTTTGGAAGGATCCAAACCCTCTGACAAATCCTCCTTTTAACCTTCATCCATGGAAAGGGCTGCCCAGGCTCTGGGATCAAACAGAACTTTCCAGAATGTCAATTAGATAGCAGCAGAATATGGAATTGATCCCAGGGGGAGAAATTGAGATTTTTGGGTTTGTTAGCATGGTAAGGAGATGGAGACAAGCTGGAGGATCCTTGTGGGTTTCAGGCTTCTTCCTCCTTTTCCATCTCCTGCACATTCTGCAGTGTTGGGGACACAGGAACATTGGGCACAATTTGCCACAGTGTCACCTGAATAGAGATTTAGTTGGTTCTTGGTAGAAAAGTAGAAATAATGTCTGTTCTTGGTGAGAATTGGGTGAATTCTCTTGAAGAGATCCTTGATTCTGTGTGTTTGGGGCTTTTTGGTGCCTTTTCTCCCCCACACCAAGCTGGTGCAAAGCCTGGGGTGCAGAAATTGCTGCTCAGAAAATAATAACCAACCTGGAGAGTGAGAACAACCAAGAGTCCAGTTTGTGTTTTTACTTAACAAGGATTTGGGAAAAGGCCTCCCCTGTCTGTGAGAGACAGGTGGGAGTGGAAGAACTGCCACAGCACTTTCATCATTTAGAACAGATTTATTTCCTCCTGTCTGGTCTCCTGTTGCCAGCCCAAGGATCAGCTCTGTCCCCAGGGGTGTTCCCAGCACATTTTCTGTCTTCTCCTGCCCAGCCCAGGGGATGAGACCTCTCCTGGTCCGTAAACATCTTGAATTTCTCTTTTTATTTGCTCAGTCACTCCCTGAGCTCTCAGTGCCATCTCAGAGAGGTGGAAATCTGCATCCTGAATTTGCAAAGGTGTTGCCTCCACCCCCAAAGGGGTTTTGCTCAGATTATTCTCTGTGACAGACTTTTGAAGGAGTCACTCAGCCTGTGAGTCAGGAGGAGACCAGCTCTGGATTTATTTGTTACATGTGAATTTTTCTCCTTTAATATTCATTAATTGTCTAATTGTGGCTCTTAATTGTTCTCATTACCTTAAATCATGCTCTGCCAGCCATCCTTTCTTTCCTGCCAGTGGCAAAAAAAGGGGGTTTTGTTCTCCCTGGAAGGTGCTTGTGGTTGAGTATCAGGGTCTCAATAATGAAGATTTATTCATTAATAAAAGTGGCTCAGGCCACACAGGATTGTGTGGCTCCGTGGGGAACCAACACTTCGGGTTATAAAAAAAGGGAGAGGAAAGCCAAAGCCTGTAAAACACCTCAGAGATGGGGATGGCAGGCAGGAGAAATTTAAATCTCTGCCTAAACCAAGGGGGCTGAAGGGAAGCCCTTAAATGAAAGCCATGAAGGGTGTTTGGCACCTCCCACAGGAATCAAATCTTCCAAGACTTCCCGTCCTGACTGAATTTGCATTTCATTTGATTTCATCTGATTTTTATTTCATTATTTCATTTCCAATCATGCTAAGCCCATCACCACACCATCATCAATGTGCATCAGTCTAGTCAAAAGGGGTTCCAACCCTGGCTGGCAGCGAGGCTCTCCTCAGGGTTCCTGCAGGGTTTGGAATTTGGGATTTGAGCAGTACCTGCAGGTGTTTGCTCTTGTGGTGGCACAGCTGGCTCTGAGGGTTCAGGTAATTCCCCTGAAGCTGAAAATATTTGTGTTTAGAGCAGGTATTGAACTGACAGAATGCAGATTTGCAGCTTTAGCCTTGGGAAGAAGAGGAGAAATAATTGAGAAGTCACTGGGAAGAGAGTCAGGCTGTGATGGGGTAAGTTAACAGCAGTGGGACTTGTGAGGAGATGACTAAAACCTCTTTTTGATGATTAAAAATGAGTGTACAACTGCTGGAGTTGTAATTCCTGTCCCTGACACCCCAGACTGTGGCACAAATCACAGCTGTCTTTGTAGATTTGAGAAATGGTTAAGTTTAACTCAATTAACATTTTCTGTCCCATTTTCTGGGGATTTCAGCTCCTTTGACTAAAAGCCACATCCACTCTGGCCCTCTGCTTTCTGCTGAAGGGATTTATTTGCTCTTCCTTGTTCCCACACGCCCCAATTTGTGCACCCACATTTGTTTTGCTGGATGCTGGCTGGCTTTGGGCAAATATTCTCGATCAGTGCATAAAGAAGCTGAGTTCTGGAAAGTTCTCTGTGCTGGAGCTGAGGCTGCCCTGCCTGGGGAGGGTCAGATTGGCAGGGGCACTGACATTTGGGGTAATTTGTCTTCAGGACCTTTGCTATCCTGGCCTCAACCTGTGCTAAATGTGCTTTTGGATGGAGAGGGAGCTGTGGGTTTGGGAAAGCTGTTGGTTGGAGCACGGGGGTTTTCCTTCAAAGATGGTATGGGCAGCTCAGAATTATTATTTTTAAAAAATTCCCCAGGATTTTTTATTTAAAAGCTTTGTTTTCCTCTTCGTTCCTTTATTTCTCCAATGCTTTCAGCTACGGATTGTTAGGGAAGAGGAAAGTTGAACAGAGAAATTTTTACAAATAGAAATGCTTAATAGAAGGTTTTTCAGAAATGAAAGCAAGTTTTGCTAGAGAAAAAATAAAGGAGCTTGAAAGTAAAGGTTGTTGAAATAGTTGTTACTGGATAAAAGTTGGGATGAGTTGGGAAAAAAAGTTTTATAGTTAAAAAGATAAGTTGACTATAAACAAAAACATGTTTTTTACTAAGTAGAGATAAATTTTAGAAGAAGCATAAGCCAACACAACCCATGTTTTTACCAAGTAAAAAGAGGTTTTCCACTGCAAAAAAATAAAAAAAAACCCAAGTTTTAAGTTTAAAATATAACTAACTCATGTAATTAGTTAGCTAAATATAATATAGCAATATTAGTAGTTATCATAAGCTAGAAGTAATGATAACTAATTAGCATTATATACAATATTTTTATATATTAAGATGTTCAGCAAAAAATTAAATTTCAAAAATGCATTGTAACCAGAACAAAAAGAAGCTTCAGGCATGCCTTTAGGCTGTAGCTCTACACCCATGACCCAAAATTGTTGTAACTCTTTCCATGCAATAAACAGCATTTTTAAAGAGCCACCTGGAGTCCCCCACCTTTCATTTCAAACCCTTACAAAGGATGAAATCTGTTTTAAGAGGAGCTGTCTCTGTGCTCATGGTTTTATCATCCAACTGCAAAGCTGCTCAAAACTTTCAATCCTCAAAAGTCAAGTCTGGAGGAATTTCCAGAACAGTTTTCTCTGTTTTCCCTCAGTTGCAGAACTTCTGAAAGAAATGTGTTTTTTAAAAAATACCCAAATATTTATAATAATAGGAAATGGTGTTGGAAGGAACACAGAGATTGTGGAGAACCTGCCTTGACTTGCTGGAGGGCAGAATATAAAATAAAGAAATCTTATTTAGATGCAGGTAAGACAAGGCTTTGTTTGCTTCTAAAACTGAGAAAAATGAGTTGAGCCTATAGGAAATGTGGAGGTTTAGATGAAGGCAAGTCAGGAGATTTCCCCAAAGAAAGATGAGCTTTCAGTTTTAGAAATATCTTGAATTCTTATTGAAGATGGCCGTGACTCACTTGGGATTAAATATAATTTGTATTAGTTTTAAACTAATAAACAAATACAGATTAGAGCAAGAACTTCAGAGTTGTGGAGAGGCTGAATATTCCTCTGCAATTTGGGAAGGTGCTGAACTCCCTGAATTCTCTGCAGCCACTGCTGCCCTTTGGGATCTTCCAGATTTCTGGATATTTATTCATCTTGTGGTTCTGCTTTATTAACACTTTATTGTGGACTCTTGCTGTGAGCAGAGCAAAGCAAATCTCAGCTTTTCTCAGGACTAGCCTGAGAGAAGCTGAAGAAAAAATGTCAGCAAATCTCAACACCTGGTGTTTGGAGAATGCCACACAGCAAAAACAAGTGCTGTTGTGCAGGATTGGTTTTCAAAGTGTTGGTCCCTTCTTCTCCAATAAGATTATCATATTCTTGAGTTAACCAACCCATGTTTAACTATAAAAGTGTGTGCCATTTTTTAATAAAGTTGCTTTTTGCCTTTGCCTTCTAATCTGCAGTCCGTGTCGTTGTGTGTCCTGTACAACAACACTTTGTCAGGAACTTTTTTGGCCCTGTGCAAAATAAATCTCCTAAAATGACAGAGCTCTGGGAGAATTTTCAATTAGACATTACACAGAAGCTAACAGCTCACTCTGGTGTTCCTCTGCATCCTCTCTCCCAATAAATCCTGGGATCTGACACGTCCTTGTGCAGACACTCTGCTGCTTCTGAGCAGGAATGATGCAATGGGGTTACTAAAAAGGGCAATAATATAGATTTTCTTTAGCCATTGTGTCATCAGAAGGGTGTAAATCTGAGCAGTTTGAAAAATCCAAATCGATTTATTGCGCATTATGAAAATTCCTGGATATATTTTCTGTATTGCCAAACACTGTTGCTTCCAAGTACTCTGCTTTGGAAAACAGAGCTGTTACATGGAAAGAGATTTTCCTAAATCAAAGCATGGCCATAAAAAACTGAAGGTGGCAAAGGACATAATTTCCCCCCCTGATTTTGGATCAGACATCTTGTATTTTAAGAAAAGGAGACAGTGGAGAAATGTTTCCCCAGTGGTGATACCTATAAATTCTCCATGGGTTGTGTGATACTTGACTAAAATTATAACTTTGGCTGACCAAAAAACATCACAACAAATCTCAGTGCAGATTTTATAGCCTTCAAAAAATGGAATTTTCCATTCTTTCAGGAAGGATTGGGATCAAATACCCCACGTGAGGAGCATGTGGTGACAGGGATGATATTGGGGACAGTCCTGCAGCCCCCAGGTGTGGATAATTCCCTGTGGATCATCCCAGAGATGTTCTGGCACAGAGCAGCTGGGTCCTGCCTCTCTTCCCCCCTCAGTGCTGGCTGGGTGAGCAGGGCAGCCAGTGGGGATTACCCAAAAGTCGGATATTTGGACAATCTGGCCTGAGAAAGGAACTTGAGGTACAGTCAGGAGTGTTTGTGGAGCCTGGCCAAAGGAGTTCTCCTGGCTTTTTGCATTTCCTCTCCCACGACTTTGCAGCTGCCATGGTTCTGTGTGGTTTTTGGGGGGCATTAACTCAGCTGAAGCACGAAGGATGGTTTGCTTGGCATCCTCAGAAGGCTGCAGAGGAGAAGCCAAAGCTGTGGGCTGGCTGGAAGTGTCTGTCAGAGGAGCTGAAGAGCCCAGGAATGGCCATGATTTTGTAGATCCAAAGCTTCAAATGACCAAATGACACTGAAAATAACAAAGTAATTGAGCCAGCCCAATGACAGATGTGTGAACACAAACTCCTGATTCCTGCTACAGGTTCCAGTATCCTTTGGAGTTCTTTTTGAACTGAGTTAAAGTTCCAGTCTGGCAGACTCTCAGGTGTGGCAGGAGACTCCCACCACCCAAACATTCTCTTTTACTCAGGGTAGAGGTTTTATTCTAAAGTTATGTCATGGTTTGAACACCAGGTGTGTGCTGAGGGAGGCAGGAACCTCCCTTGGAATGGAGAATGCAAACCCCCTCCCTCCCAATTATTAGAATTTTGAAATTCAGGGGCTCTCAGGTGAAGATATGGGGATAGGAATAACAGTTCTTTATTAGGGGAACTAAAATAAAAATACAGTGATACAAAACCCCAGCCCAGTGTCCGAGTCAGGCTGGCAGCTGTCCCCTGTGGGTCAGGGGTTGGTGGCAGTGCCATCCCATGGTGGCTGCAGTCCCAGTGGCAGATGTGGCTCTGGGGCAGGGATGCTCCTGGAGAAAAGTGGAGTTTGTCACTGAAGGTGCAGTGGGGAGAGCTGGGGCTGCTGTTCCTCTGGGAATGCAGTGGGAAAGGATCCTTGGTGTTCCCAAATCCCAGATTGGATCCAGGGAGGAATGTTTGGTG
>CM031868.1:19892315-19953749 GCA_018697195.1 Certhia americana | reverse complement strand
TCCCAATGCCAGATTGGATCCAGGGAGGAATGTTTGGTGTTCCCAATCCCAGATTGGATCCAGGGAGGAATGTTCGTCTCCTGCCCTGGCTGCAGCATCTCCCAATGGCTGATGGAATTTTCTCAGTGCCATTCCCTGGCCCATCAGCAGCAGATCTGTGGCTGGAGAGAGGATGGGTTGTGAGGAGATCAGAAAACTGCCCCAGCTGGTTTGGGACATTGGCCATGGACAGACAATTCCCCCAGCCCAGTTCCAACAGCTGGTGACAGAATCCCCAGTTTTGGGGACATTTTGCACTGACACTCTATGACAAGTTAATACAAGAATTTCAAACCAGGCAGAGCTATGAATACTCTTTCTAATTTTCCAGCAATAAAAGAGTAGTTCTGAGAGATGGAAAATGCTGGCAATAATTGACAGCCTCACTATTGTAACTCTGATGTTATTGCAGTAATACTGAGACAGCTGAGAACCCTGTCCAGCAGTAGTTAGGACTAATGAGCAAAAGCCTGGCTATTTATCCATGAATTCCATGACAGCATTTCCAGCATTACTGGTCTCGGAGATTCCTGAATGAATATTGATTTTTATTACCCAGGAACATGTTGGCTGTGTGCTGTGGCTCCTTTCACAGCCTGTTGATGGTGTCTCAGTGGGATGTGTTTGGAAATGCCCCAGTGGAATCTGGAGTGGAGCTGGGCTGGTGTTTGTGCCCTGGGCTCATCCCTGCCCCAGGCTGGGCTGTGTGCAGGGTCTGACACTTGGAGGCTTTGTCAGAGTTATAAAATTATCTCTGGGTGGTGCACTGAGCCTTGACCCGCTCTGGTGGTTTTTCTGGAGGCAGCTCTGGTGGTTTTTCCCTGTGGAATGTTGGCCTGGAGTTCTGGAATTACCCCTGCTCTAAGGACAGGAGCAGTTCTGGGAGCGTGGGCTGTGTGTCCTGGAGGGTTTGGATTTAAACCATGCACTTCTGAGCAGAAATTAATGTGGGTTTGGGACTTGTTCCTGTCCAAAGTCCCCATTCCTGCAGGGGTTTGGAAGCTGGGTGGAGGTTGCATTAATGATTGGATTCCATCTTAAAATGATTCCCAACTCAAATGATTCCAAGGTTCTCTGGAAGCACGGATCCCATGAGGTTCTGCTTCCCGTGAAAATCCTTTAAAAATAGATTTGTGAATCCCAGTGTGTGTAGGGGGGTTATTGCATGCTGGGAAACTGAAGGGTTTGAGGAATAATTGAATTTCACTCCTGGTTTCCCATCTCAGAAGCAAAACCATCCAAGAAGAGAGTGGTGGTTTCTGGTTGGATGAGTTCCCATCTCACAGCTCCATCTTTGCACTTTGAGATATTTCCTTTCTCTTCTGCTGTGTCCTGTGCACTGGAAAAAATGGGATATGGGGAAAGAATTCCAGGCTGTTCTAAGTGACCTCTGGGACTCTTTTATTTTTAGATTAGCAAAATAGGTTAATTCTAAGAGTTTCTAATTGCTCAGCAGCTTTTATTGATATTTTTTAAATTTCTCAACTGTTTTGACTACCAGGCTTTTCCATTCCTCTGCTGTTTGAAATGATTTTATAAGATATCTACTTAGGTGATTATTATGAGCTAATAGTAGTTATGAACTATTCACAATTCAGATTTCAAGGCTTGCAGATGGAATTTGAATTAAATGATGAAGGATTTCTACCATGTAAGGATAATTTAAAGGGGGGGGGGGGGGGTGAAGAAAAAAACCCTAAACCCATCAAATGAGATATTAATTGCTAATTATTAACTCAGATTTAATCAAAAAGGATGTTTAATATAGGAAGTAGAAAGTATATTAATCTAGTTTTTAAAACTGTCTTATGGAAATGAATACAGAAATATGTTCTCAATGGGAAATTGTAATGTTTCAAGAATACTGTGTTGAGAGAGTAATGAATACTTTAGAAAAGAGTAATTGCATATTTTAAAGGAATTATCCAACTGCTCATAAAATTCCTGTTGGAAGGAGTGATTAGGAAGTGTTTGGATTTATTTAAGTGACTGCAAATTGACAGCAAAGGTCAGAACCCCCTGAAATGAGGAATATCTGACTGGTGGGTGAGCCTTAGGATCCCATAAATAACTTTTAGGAGTTCTTGTGTTTGAAGATGGAAACTGAGGGATCCAATTCCTGCTGTGTGGGAGCTGAGCTGGGAAGGTGAGGGAGGGATGAACTGGTAATTTCCTTGAGAAAATATCAGTGCCCAGCCCAGACTGAGCCTGCCCGGGCTGTGCTTTGCCCTTTTTCCAGTCTGAGATCCTGTTTTCATGTTCAATTACCTCCTCGGAGGTGGAGATAATGTTCAGGCCCTGATTGCAGTGAAGGGCCTGGCACAGAGCTCTGTTCCCCTGGCACTGAACCAGGGTTCTCCTGGAGCTCTCAGTGCAGATGCTCCAAAACCTTTCATGGAACTGCGCTGGAATTTGGGGAAATTATGTGTGATTTTGTGCCCTAATGGCTTAATTGCCTGCTGATGGGTTCTGTGATGGGCAGGTAAATAACCTGTAATTTTTGTTTAAATAGTGATTTTTAAAATAACTTCTGTGTGCATTTCCCTTGTACATGGTTCATCTACGTGTGCTCCTTAAAACATTTCCTTGTCCTTCCCTCTGCCCATGCTGTGGAGTGGAAATGAGATGTTTAAACATTGGGGTCAGGCCAGCTGAAAGAAAAGGAGGTGCAAAAAAAAGGTAGGGGGAGCAAAGGGGTCACACACCATTGAGTAAAAGAGTATTGATTTCTAATTTAATTTTTTTGGTGAACTTTGCCTACTTCTCCATGATGATCAGAAGAAGGAATTCAGGAGTATCCATCTACAGTGCTCATAAAACAGATTTTTTTCTGCACACTTTGAGCAGTTTGGCCCCAGGACCAAGCTCCAGGTGTAGCTCAGAGCTGCCAGAATTCCCAGGAACTGGTTGGGATCATATTCACCTGGCTCTTATCTACAGCTGTAATACAGTCCAAACTTAACCCATTTTTGGAAACAAAGATTGAAATTTAATTTCCTCTTCAAGAAGTCGAGTCAGTGCTCACCAAAACTGCTCTGTGCCTTGCATTACTGCTGCTAATTGGGATTGATGAGAGGATTTGTTTTTAATCCACCCTGGCTCTCTAATCACAGCCCTGGTGCATAATGAACCTCGTCAGCTGCCACCGAGGTGCTGCCGATGACAGCCCAAGCAGAGGCTGTGGGCAAGGCTGGGATTTCCTCGGGATAGATGGAACCAGCAGAGGCTGTGGGCAAGGCTGGGATTTCCTCGGGATAGATGGAACCAGCAGCATTTGAGATGACAGCTCACGACACAGGCACGGTTCAGCAGAGGGCTGTGGGCTGTGTTCATCGTGAGGTTGGGATAATGCCTTCTGGAGCTGAGCTGGAGCAGAATCCAGGCAGAGCAGAAGGATAAATTGGGGATTTATTCCAAGGCCTCCCTGGGCACACCTGGGCAGCACCAGAGCCCGGCTGGGACACACCCAAGGGGAGCCCAAAATGGGCACAGAATGGACACCCGGCCACCAGGGCTCACACTTGGAGAAGTTCTGCTCCAGCAGCACCTTGGAGTTCATTGTGCAATTCCAGCTCCAGCTTAGGGAGCTCCATCCTCCTTGGTTTGCCTTCTGCCTTCACCCTTGGCTTTGTTCTTGGCCTGAAAGTTGTCCTTGGTATCAAACTGGAGCAGGAATTGTTTTGTGTCCCTGCTCTGTGAAGAGAGCTCAGTAACACTGAATATGAAACCTAAAACTACCCACCAAAACAGCACAGAGTCTATAAAATATAAAAGCTCAAACTTGAGGCATCAGTGGTGCAGGCAGTGAATCCAGATCCCTCTGGATACATCCCTTAACTCCAGCACCACTCATCTCAGTGTCCTGGGACACCTGCAGAGTGTCCCCATCCCACTGTCTGTGGAAGATGTCACACAGAGCCAGTCCCCATCCCGAGGAGCATCCCTGCCCACTGCTCTCCCTGCAGGGACAGTCAGCTCCTGGAGCAGACAATTCCTTGTCCCTGAGCTGTCCCTCCACCAAATGCAGTCTCCCCATTCTGGAGGCTGGGGAGCCACGTGGGCAGCAGCCAGTGCTCTGCACCAGCCCAAGCAGCTGATGCCTCTCGCTCTTCCCCTCTCCACCAGTGCTGGGACTCCATCCCAGAACGCCTCCAAGTCTGTCAGGTCTGATTAACCTCCTGCCTCCTCCTTTAATCTCCCCTGGGCAGTTTTGGGATAAAAGATGTGCTTTAGATCAAAGAAAGAGCACCACCACACAAAGGCATTGAAGCTCGCAGAGCTCAGCAAGAGGAATGGAATCTTTCATCCCAGCTGGAGCATTTCTCCAAGTGAAAACGTGACCAACTTGGGACATTTCTCCTCCAGAGCAGCTTGTGGCTCACTCCAGCACCATCCCTGAGGAGCTGGCCAAGCTGGCTGGAGCATCACCAGCCACTCACTTGGGTCAGTTTGCCAATGAAATGCAGTGGCAATGAAGTGGCTGTTGCAGGAAGGTGAAGCAATTCCCAGGGGATCTCTGGAGAGGCTGCACCTCGATCCCAGGTGAGCAGGATTGTGCTGACAGATCCCTTCTCTTCCATTTGTGCCTTGCCCTGCTACCCTCATGGAATTCCCTGTCTGCAATTGCTGCTGCTTCTTTGTTTTTGGACAAACCCAGAGTTTCTGGGATGCTCCACTCACCAGAGTTGTTGGGTTTGGGGTTTTCCCCCTTTCCCAGTAAATCCCTGCAGTACCAGGGATCATCTTTGCCTCATTAGCTGTTCAAAAAGGAAATGTGGTCCTTGGGAAATGGGGAATGTGGAGCTGTTGGTGTTAGAAGGGGGCTTGGAGATGAATCCCAGTGTCCCCCATGAGCCAGACACAGCTGTTCCCCAAAAACCCCTGGAAGTGCAGGAGATGGGGAGAGGTTTGGAGCAGTCAGTGTGGTAACAGCATGGGCTCAGGATTTACCTGGAATTAAAGGTGTGTCAAACCCAGGGAAATGGAGCAGAATCTCACACCAATATTTATCTAGATAAATCGATTCCTTCAGGAACGTGTGAGCTGCCTGACAACATTTCAGAGCTGAGGGTCCCAAAAGCTTCAATATCTGTTTATAAAGAGTGGTTTTTTTCCTGCAAATTTAACTGATTTTTTTTTTTCTTTGAAATTAGGGAATGTTCACAAGGCCCTGCACAAAATAACTATGAAAGTTATGAATGTTTCAAATGAAAATACATGGAGATTTTTTTCTCAGTGTCCCCTGAACACTGTTTTGGAAAGTTCCTGCTCACTCTCCATGGAGAATTTTGGCTGCTGTGCTTAAGAGTAAGTGGAGCTGCTTTGCCAGTTCATTCCAAGTTTTAATATGGCAATGAAGAAATGTTTTGAATGGCAACATTCTCTGCTGGGGGTCGTTCCTTCATTTGTATTGTTAACCAAAATTAAAATCTGCATTTTTATGCCAGCAAAGTCTCCACAGTTATAACTTTAATGTACAACATATGGAATATATATTTTAATAATTCAATGTAATTGTGATGGAAAAGAAATGATTGGTGCTGGTATTTGAGCCTTAATGAATATTTTGCTGTCTTTAATCACTTTGATCTCATTGGCATTTCAGCAGAGCTGGGTCTAGAAGAGGTGATTATAATATTTTAATATTGCCATCAAATATTCATGAAGCAACGGCAGTAGTTAGTTCTTCCATATTCCAACTTTGATATTGTTTTAGTACTTGCTCCATTGTTCTGGGGATGGTTGGACTCATGAGCTTAAAGGTCTTTTCCAATCTTAATAATTCCATGATTTATGACACCTTCTAAAGCAGTGCCCTGATCCCTTCACTCAGTTCTAGCAGTCTCAGTGACATCTGTGAATTAAGTTAATTTATATTTGAGTGTGGGGTCAAAGAGCAATCAAACAAATCCTAAATAGTGAACAATTATTCAAGAAATACTCATGGTTAAATATAATAACTTTAATATCTGGTTGCTTTCTCATTCTCAGATAGAAAACAGTTGTTCTTTATGGCTCATGAAACAAATGTGGCTCAAAAAACCTCAAACACTTGGTATAAAAATAAATATATTTCACTGATTAAACAGAAATTAAATTATAATTTATTTTTTTTTACTTTTTGTGCTGCAGTACAGGTGTAAAACTAGGAGCTGCTTAGTTTACATTCACACCTCTCACATCACCTCTTGGCTTCTGAGATGATTTTGTTGTTCAGAACAGCTCCAATCAGTTCCTGATTTTACTGTCAGCCTGAAAAGAGCATATCTGAACTTCAAAAAGAAGAGTCGAGTGGGGGAAAAAGAAGAAATAGATTGAAAAATAGATTCCTGCAGAGAGAATAATCAGAAGTAATTTTCTTTTTGCAGAAATACTGCAAAACAAACTCTGCTTGTTCTAAAGCAAGGGAAATATTGGAAGATCACTCTCTAGTGGTAGCAGCCAAATAGGTTTTTGAAAGTGCAGTGAGTCCACAGCAATTTTACATCGAATTCTGTGTTTTCCTCATAACAATTTACTGTTTGTTTTCCCCATATTTTCAGTCTGGTTTGCAGGGCTCAGAGGAGCAATTTTCCCTTAAACAATGCTGGGATTGAGGTGCATGTCAGAGGGAAGGGAAAGCTCCCGGGGAAGTTTTGATCTCCAGAGCGAGCTCTGCTCCCTGGGATCAGCTCCTGGGGAGGGATCTGGCACCCCTGAGAGTCTTGGGGCTCCGAGGGGGAGCAGCCTCCCAGAATGTCAAGGAGATGCTCTGAGCCTTTGCTTTGAAGCCATTGCCCTTGGTGCCTTCTGGAGCTGAGCTGGAGCAGAGCCCAGGCAGAGCAGAAGGATAAATTGGGGATTTATTCCAAGGCCTCCCTGGACACACCTGGGCAGCACCAGAGCCCGGCTGGGACACACCCAAGGGGAGCCCAAAATGGGCACAGAATGGACACTCGGCCACCAGGGCTCACACTTGGAGAAGTTCTGCTCCAGCAGCACCTTGCAGTTCATTGTGCAGTTCCAGCTGCAGCTTAGGGAGCTCCATCCTCCTTGGTTTGCCTTCTCCCTTCACCCTTGGCTTTGTTCTTGGCCTGAAAGTTGTCCTTGGTATCAAACTGGAGCAGGAATTGTTTTGTGTCCCTGCTCTGTGAAGAGAGCTCAGTAGCACAGAATATGAAACCTAAAACTGCTCACCAAAACAGCCCAGAGTCTGAAAATCATAAAAGCTCAAACCTAAGGCATCACCCTCATTAATTCATTGTATTCCTTATTAATGACGTGCCCTTCCACTGGCTTCTTGTGAGGTGATGGATCCTGAGCTGGCTCTTGTGGGAACATTGTTGTGTTTGCTGTCAGTTTTGGGGCGTTCAACACTCCATCCCCTCCAAAGTGACATTCAGTGGTTCCTGATTTAAAACAGACAATGCCCCAGTAACCTGCAGGATTAATGGATTTTAATGGGATTTTCAAATGGGATTTTAGCCAGATTTGCTGTGCCGGGGGGGGGGGGGGTGTTAATTGCTGCATTTGGCCTATGAATTCTGCCTGGATGGAGAATGGCAACCAGTGTTGGTCACTGGGAATGAAACTGAGAAAAGATCTTTTCTGACACGGGCCAGTCCATGCCCAACATTGCTAATGGAAATTTAAAGGAAGTGATCAAGAATTCCCAGTGAGAGATTCTCAGGAAACTCTGGCTACAATTAGGCTGGGATGCCACAAGAGTTGGAGCTTGAGGAAAAACCTGTTTTCTAAGTACAGAAGGATTTTTCCCAGGTATAAATTCTGAATTTAAACTGTACTATTTAAACTAGGTTAGTCCTGGTGAGGAGCAGTTTAGTCTTGGAGCAGATTTAGATTGTACTAAAAGTTACTGCATTCATCAAACCAGCTCCAGCAGACTTGTTCTTAAGGGCACCAAATATAATTTTCAGAAGTGTTTATCTAATCATATCAACAGGATAAATGCTTGGGCACTTCTCAAACACCACTGGGAACTTCAGGAAACATTTCAAGTGTCTGGAACATGGATAGCTGTGTTTTTATGGTCATTTATATTGGATTTCGTACCACAGGAGCTGCTGGCATTGCTAATTTGTCACAATGTCACATTCTTCTTGCACCCAGAATATCTAAGATTTGTGCCAGTGTCATTGTGGGCACCTCAGTTTGTAACCTCATTTCAGATTCCCTTTGTCCACTGCCTGCAGTGAAACATCTGCTGCTCATATGAAATGATTTAGTCACTTAATCACCCCAGAGCATTGATCTGTCCATAACCTTTTTTAGAATAAAGATTTCATGTCAGTCTTGGAGGCTGGAGCAGCTACCTCCAGTCTGGTCTTGCTGCAGTTTAGCTAAGCTGTTCACCTATTTTTATCTTTTCAGAGTGCTTTTTGAATAAGCAAGGCAGGCAAGAAAAATCTTTTATCTCCGTTGTCTTAACAAGTGTTTAACTTGCTGTTGAATATTTCAATAAAAAGGAATTAAATATTAGGTTGAGGACATTGGTCTGCTTTTAAAACTGAGTAAAGCAAGATGCTCAAACACCCAGAGCAGATCCTGACCCTTTCCAGCCAGGGAGGAGTGAAGTGACAACATTCCCATCTCCCTCATTTTCCCCTGGAGCTGCTGCAGCTCAGGATGGTGCCCAGCACTGGAATAAAAGGGTTTTGTGGTGTTAATATTATAAATAAATAATAAAAGGGTTTGCAGAGTTAATCACTGGGATCTAGGGCACGCTCCTCAAGGCTCTGCAGCCTGGGAGAATCACCTGCATTCATCTCTGTCTCTGAATAAGGTTTGGATGGCAGAATTGCTCTGCTGCCCTGGAATTGAGTTAACTTGACAGCCAGAGTCCCATTGTTATTGGCTGAATGCCATTAATTTTGATGTGACATATTTCTTGCTAATGGGAACATTCATATTATCAGTATTTTCAAAAGGCAGCAGGAAAGGAAAAAGCTCTCCCACAACACTATCAATATTTCCAGGGCAGGCAGTGCAGGAGGGAGCACTCTGCCTTCTGGAGCCTTGCCTTTATTGATTGCTAGAGGTCTTCAAAACATTTTCACCTTTTTTCTGCACACTTTTTTTTTGCTTTAGAGGCTGCAGATGCATATGAAGGGGAAAATTAACATAAACAGGTTAAAAAAAACCAAACAGGAAAAGCAACTTATTTCTGTGAGGAACCCTGAAATACCAGCTCTGTTTGGGTGAAGGGAGCACTGTGTGATAGGATCAGCTGAAAATGAAATGGAGTTTAAAGCAGACTAAGGAATGAATGATGGACACAGGAGTTATTTGGATTTGCAATGGGTTGAAATCCTGCTTTTCATTGATTCTCGTGTGCTGGGAAACACTGGGCTGGTTTCTGTGGGGTGCCAGGGGCTGCTGTAGGGATGAATATAACTGGGAATTTAAACCTCAGAGCTCCAGGAAAGACCAAAGCAAACCTTTGCTGCTGCTGCCAGGCAGGGGCTGGAGAGGGTCTGATGTTTATTCAGCTCCTGGGAGCATCCCAGCAGGGATTCTCCTTCAGGATGCCCTGGCAGGTTTATGAGCTGATTATGTGTCCTTCTGATGCCTTGAGTTCTAGCTTTCATAATTCCCAGATTCTGTACAGTTAGTGTGGGACTCTGAACCCCACACAAAGTGTCAGTGAGCTCTCCTCACAGCTCAGGCACTCAGAACAATCCTTGTCCAGCCCAAAAAGTGCAAACAGCAGAGAACTGAGGAGAGAACCTGGCAGGGTGGGACTGCAGAACCTGGAGCTGGAATTGGACAAGGAACTCCAAAACAGAAACAGACCAAAATTGATAAAAGTGTGAGAACTCCTGACTCAGGGTCCATCTTGGGTGTAGCCCCAGTCAGGCTCTTGTACTGCTTGAGGTGTCTCCTTTTAAAGCCCTTTTAATAAATCCCTGCTTTATTCCTTTAACTCTGTCCAGTCTCTGCTGCAGGGAGCCTCTTCAGGCATCACTTCCCCCAAAATCTCTTCCATTAACCTCGGCAATGGATTTGTTCTCTGCTCTTCTCTCTCCTAAATCAGAGTGGAGGTGACCAGGGAGAGGCTGGGGAGTCACAGCAAGGAAAATGGGAACAGAGCTGGGAGGTTCCAAGGGAGCAGCTGGGTGAGTTGTGTTCTCCATCCTAAAACGGAAGGGAAAGGAAACTTTAACACTGAAAGAAAGCAAATGGACTGAAAAAGGAAAATAAAATAAGCTTGTGCTAGGAAATAGTCCAGGGAGCAAGTCTGTGGTGTCCTCTGGTGGTGGGGAGGACAGAGGTGGTTTCTGGAGAGAGGTCTTGCTGTGGGACCAGCTAAGGTGGTCACTGGGATGGGTGAGGATTTTGAGGAACTGTGCAGCTGCCCCCACATCAGCTGGATCTGATTTCCCAGCTCTGGGTTAAAATCAGGCAATTACAAAGTAGGAAACTTTGAGTGAGAAGATAATAAAGTAGTAAACAGGCAAAATGAAGAAGCACGGTGACTTTGGAGCAGTGTGAGAACAGCTCTTTCTCTGCTCCCTTCAAAGGAAGTGCTGTGTTTTGGTGAAAGAGGGTGAAATGAAATGAAAAGAAAACAGGTTTAAAAGACACCTAGAAATCCTAAGAGGCTGATTTCTAAATTATTTTTATTATTTTTCTCTATTTATAAAATTGGTGGTAACTGATTCCTGGATTTGTAATGATATTAGAAAATAAATGAGCAGACTTTCTCTGCCCAGTGCATGTTACTTTTGCAAGTACTGCCAAAGTTCCAAATTTAGGCTGACTTGAGACCCAACTTCCCTGAAATGAGCCATGACAAAAAGTTAACACGACCCAGCCAGTCTCATCTGAAATACCTCATCTGGGCTGATTTCACAGAGCTGGAGGAGGGAATAATGCAGTCCTGGGGGTGAGTCTGGTCAGAGAGCTCGCTGCTATTTCAACCTGTTATTTCTACCTCAGCTTTTCAGATTTGCAATTGCTTTCTGCCAGTGTGAGAGAGGCACATTTATTGCAAGTGAGCAGCCCCTGCCTGTGCTGTGTCCCTGTGCCACATCCAGGGTTGCTGAGCTGCAGCTCCCAATCTCCTCGGAGCAGCGTGGGAGCTCTCCCTGCTCTGGGAATGAAAGGCTTTGGCAGGGCCACGTGAAATCAGAGCCCTTCGTGTCGTGCTGGTGGAGAGGATTGGGATTTTGTGAAAGGAAAAGCCATTTCTCAGCAGAATTCAAGCTAATGTGTGACACCAGAAAGGCCACAAGGTGAAGTTCTGCACTGTAATTTGCTTTCAGAAGGAGATTTTCTAGTAAGCACCAGCAGATGTCAAAGCTGTAGAACTGAAGGTCCTTCAGATGGGCACCTCCACAGATGTCAGGAACCATCAGGCAGGTCTAGAAAATGTTGGAGAAGTCCCCAATCCTTGCAGTAGATCAGCCCCGGGGGCTGAGGGTCTTTGCCCTGACTGCCTCTGCTTAGGATCTTTAAATGCCTTATCAAATTCTGTTCCACGTACAAGATACTGTGTGGCTTGGAGCTCCTTTATAAGGAAAGAAAACACTGAAATATCCAGGGATGACCTTCAGCAGTTCAGCCACAAATGAATTTAAAATGGCCAGACCCCACTGCAGAAGGGCCAGCCCTTTCCCAACACCATCGGATTACTTCCCAACTTTTGGCATCCCCTGCATTGCTCTGAGTATGAAAACATTTCATCGATTCAGCTTTTTGTAATGCACTGCCTTAGCAGAGAGAGGAGAGAACACAGAGTCCACTCTGATGGAAAACCAACTTCCAAATCCATGCAGGACATGCCAGGTGTGTGCTTTGTGGGAATGGGGTTTGGGATGTGGGGCTGCACATTCCCCTCACTGCTCCTCGAGGTTAATTCTGCCTTGCTTGTAAAGCCTGGCTTTAGGCACTGCAGCATCTCCTTGTGCTGGTCCCACTCAAGGAATGACAGCACTCCTGGTACCTGTTCCCTACAAATTTGTGCCTTGGGAAAGCCTTCTATGGATTGTCATTTCCCCTTTGATTTTTAATCCAGTGACAGCTTATCTAACTTGGTTTTCATTAAATTACATGATTCTGTGAAGTGCCTGGGAATATTATTTTTGAGAGGCTGCAGGTTAATTATTGAACAGTTCAAAATGGAAATATTAAGCCAATTATTAAATTGGAGTTGATTATTAATCCCGGAGAGATAATTACCAAGGCCTGAGGCAGTTTGTCTTCCGTTTGAAATAGATTTTTTTCCTTGATTAAGTTGTATTTGTCACTTTGTCCCATGGTTGTTACAGCAAAGGACTTTATTATCCTGCAAAATAGAAAACAGTTCTCTGAAGTTGACCCCAAATATTTGGGCAACTTTTGAGCTGAATTCTGTGCAAGGGCACACCAGCACTGGGGATTAATCTGTCCTTGCTCCCCTCAAAGGCAAACGGCTTCTGAGTGAGAAGGATTTCTGCCACAGCAACAAAAAAGAGCAATTTATAGATGTAAAAACGCATAAAATGTGATTTTGTTTCAGGAACCCACAGGTAATACTGAGCATTAAATGCACATCTTGTAGTGTAATCAAATGATTGTAGTGAGACTTAAAAACTGCAGTAGTAAAAGGCAAGGAAAGTGATGTTTGCTCTGAGGCAGCATTAAAATTCTGTGCTTGAGTAAAGCAAAGGCTGAAGACATTTTAACCCTTCAACCCACAGGCTGAGGATCTTAGTCCATTAAATGGATTTGACTGCATTATTCTGGATTTTGTGTTGGTTAAACTGTGTCGTGCTGAGTACAAGGGGTCTGGGAATGTTCCGAATGTTGGTGCTTAAACCCGAGTTTAAATCACTTGTGAAACAGCTTTTCTGGATATTTGAGTTGTAAATCTCCATTTAATTGCTGTGGAAATGATGGAGCAGCACTTCAGAGTGAAGTGGTTCCAGGAGGGCAGAGCCTGTGGGTACCTGGCAGATTTTCTGAGCTGTGACAGCCCGTGGGTTTTTGAGGAGGACTGCAGAGGACAGTGAAGGTGTTTCCTCTTTAATATTTCTCTAACAAGGTGAACATGTAGCCATGTATTCCCTAAAGATGAGTTTTTCAGTGCATCCAGCACAGAGAGGATGAATGTTCTCTGCTTTCTTTCCTGAAAGAATCAGCTTGACAGAAGAATCCTGATTCTTGTGCTCAGTCACTTTTCATCCTAGAATTCAAAGAGCATTATTCATAACTCCCTTCTGGAAATTCACAAAAAAAATACTTCATTTTCTCCTCAGCTTAATTTATTTTTCTGTATGTACAGAAAGAGTGAGGATGCTCAATGTCCATGGTGTCCTGTCCCTCCCCATGCTTCCCCAAACTTGGGAGGAGAAACGTTCCCTCTGGGATCTGTACCAAATGCTGTTTGTTAGCTCAGATTGAGCAAATCCAGCTTTCTCTCTGTGGACAGCATTTGTGAGGAAGTGCTGCAGTGGAGAAATGGGGGCCAAGAAGGCTTAGATGGACAGGTTAGAGAAAAAATGAATAATATTTTACTAAAGAAGACAGAATGCTGTTTGTTAGGGTTCTGGTCTGACTTTACCTTCCTGTGTTGGCAGGGAGCAGCATTCCTGCCACCAGGAGCAAGAGGAGAAGGCTTCAGGCTGGGCCAGGGCAGGCTCAGGTTGGACAGCAGGAGGAATTTCCCCAGGGAAAGGGTGGCCAGGCTTTGGAACTGCCCAGGGAGGTTTGGAATGCCCAGGGAAGGGCTGGATGTGGCACTCAGAGCTCTAGGCTGGGGACAAGGTGGGGATTGGGCACAGCTGGGACTCAGTGGGCTGGGAGGGCTTTGCCAACCTCAGTAATTCTGGGATTGTGTGATTTCTAAATTAAAAAAACTCCTACCATAGAGCTTACCTTCTATTCAAGGAGATTTGGCACTCAGGGCAATGTGTCCTTTGCTGTCTGTTTTATGGTAAATTCACCTTTGTTTTCTCTGTGTGATGACAACACCAAACCCCTTTTTCCATGATTTCACAGTCATGGATTAGGGAACCTCTCAGAGATCATTTGGAGCACAGTTTATCTGACCTTGCATTTCCTGCTGTGCTGCTCCTCCACCCCAAGGCAATTCCACACTTGGCATTCCCACAGACAGCGAGCAGGCTCGAGCTTATTAAACCTCCCCCAGCTGTGGGAGGGAGGCAAATATTTATTGTCTCATTTCATGGCTAAGACAACAGGAGCTGAGACAACATAATGATAAATGATGAGCAAACCTGCCATGGTGCCCGGCCAAAATCCGGCCAAGCCAAGGAACTGGCAAGGCTCCCACTGAGCCCAAACTGTGCAGAATCAGAGCTCTGCAAAGAGCTTGTTCTCCTCAAGAGATTCTCTTTAGGTGGCTCTTGAACTCCTCCCTGCGTGGGTCCCAAACAAGATTTGTAGAACAAAATAAGTATTTTTTTTGTAATTTACAGGCTTTGAAAACCTGGTGTCGATTTTGTTGTCCTTTGCTACTTCATTCTGCTCTAGTAATGATTTTATATCTTCCATTTTCCTAGTTGTAAGTACACCTGCTACAGTCTGAACCAATCCCCAGAGGAGGGATTTTGCTGCCCTGTGAGGCTGGAGCTGTTTGTCCCTCGTGTGCCAGCAAACAGGAGGTGCCCACGGGAGCAGTGGGACAGTGGGAGCTGGCAGCTTTCCCCTCCTGGGGATGGCAGTGGTGCTCTTGTTCATAAAACTGCTCTGCAAACTCTGGAGTTTTTGATGTTTTTGATGATTCTCAAGATTTAGAAAGTCTTTTTTCCCCATCCCTGTGGTCAAAGAAGAAGTCAGGAGTCATCTCTTCTGTTTTCCAAGGTTGTTTATTTTTCCTGATCTATTCCATTCTTTCCCTGACTCACAGAGATCCTCTCAGCAGCTCAGTCCAAGGCACAATCCCAACCCTCAGGGTGGTGATGACTTTTTATACTAAAAACTACCTGTACTTTATTTACAATAATTTTCCAATCCCTATCACCTCTGTTGGACAGTCTGTCTGCTCTAAACCAACCAGAAAGTGTCACCATCACAGCAGGAGATGGAGCAGATGAAGAAGAAGGAAGAATCCTAAAAACCACTAGGATTCTCCATCTTGCCTTCATCTGCTTGCCATTCTAGAAACCCCAAAAATCTAAAATTCTCCCCCTGTGATAAACTACATATTCTGCTACTATCTAATCCATATTCTTGAAAGTTCTCTTTCACCCCAGAGCCTAAGAAACCCCTTCCATGGACAAAGGTTAAAAACAATGTTTGTCAGGGGGTTTGGATCCCTTAAAACATGCAGAGGAATACTTCTCAGAATTCTTGACTCCAACAGCAAACCTGCTCTGAAGGAAGAGCAGAGCTTTGTTCACCAGCAGTTCTTGCCCCAGGGACACTTTGTGCTTTCCTGGGGAGAGCACGCCGAGCCCAAATCGCTGCCGAGCTCCCGTGGGATGGAGCTGTGGGAATGGGCTCTGCTCCGGCTGCTCTCAGCTGCCAGCTCCTGAAAAATAACAACACAAGCAGCCAGGCTGGGGAAACAAATAGGGTATTACAGAGTTTATTCCTGTGTGCTTCTTCCACCCCATTTGTCAGCATTTCATCCCACCTGCTGTTGGAAAGGATTCTGCTGCTCCGAGATGCCTGCGAGGCGTTGTTGGCATCTCGTACTACACGAGAATATCAATATCTGCTTTGAATAACCTCGATGTATTTTAAACAAGACATTTCCAAATGGTTGCTCTGTAGCTGTGCGTGAGCTCTGTGGAACTCCAATTAAGAGTCTGTCAGCATTTGCAATGTGATCCATTGTGAAAATTTATTCTGGGTAGAAATTTGGCGTGTACTAACCCAGACCTGGAATTCTCTTTTCTCCTTTCTTTCCTGTTTCACTGGTTTTCTTCCTCTTCTGTGTTGGAAAACAGTATCTGACGCTGTAAGTGCTAAATAAGGAGATAAAAAATTGCTCTTCATGAGAGGCCAGAGCAAGGAGAAGGAATGGCTGTTCCAGGGGTGATCACAGCTCTTTGACTCCATGCAGCAAGGCAAAATGGAAATGAGATGTTTGAATAGAAAAAGTTTCTTATGAAGTAACAGATAATGGCTTTAAGCAGAAGGAGGGTATATTTAGATGGGATATCAGGATGAATATCTTCCCTGGCAGGGTGGGCAGGCCCTGGCACTGCCCAGAGCAGCTGGGGCTGTCCCTGTCCCCTGGCAGTGCCCAAGGCCAGGCTGGACATTGAGGCTGGGAACACCTGGGACAGTTTGAGGTGTTCCTGCCATGGCAGGGGTGGCACTGGGTGGGATTTAAGGTCCCTTCCAAGCCAAGCCAGTGAGTGATTTCATGTTTCTAAGTCAGCACAAATCCGTTTGAGCAGTGGAGGCAGCTGCAGCATCAGAAGTGATGCAGGATTTCTCCTGCAGTGATCAGACTGTGGTGGTGGGACAGACACGATGGGAAATGCACTCAGTGAAATGCAGCTGGAGTTGGATCCTCAGCCCTGTCAGGTGCTGTGCCAAGCTGTGCTGCTTCCTCTGGAGCATCTGAGTGCTGGGCTTCATCCCACCTCTGCTCCAAATTGTTAAACTGCTGTTAAAAACTTAAAAATTAGAGCTGCTCTCACTTGGAGTTGTGAACTTGTCCTTCAGGGTGCCATGTGATGCTCCCCAGGGGTTGTCTGGCTGCAGAGGAGGTTGGATTTCGATGCCAGCATCTTTTGGATGGTTGAATGGCCTCCAATCTGCTTTGTGTGAAGACTCTGCTCCCTTCCAGCTTGTGCTTCGCCAAGTCCATTATCCACCTTGGATGGCAGCTTGCAAACTGCAGCCACCCGTTATCCCAAGATGTTGCTGCTGGATTTTTCCAGGTTCTCCTCACCGGTGAGCACTTAGGGAACATCTGCAAACAGCAGGAGGGGCTGGCACAGTGTGCTCCCCTGGCAGATAGCATCTGTAACACTGGCACATCCGACTGGCACAGGAGAGCTGTGCTGAGCTCCTGGACAGCAGCCAGAGAGGGGGCTTTGGAGAGATCACCTCTAAAATTCTGCCAGGGTGCCACAAGGAGGAAGCAAATCCTGAAGAGAGCCGGCCTGCAGCAAGGTAGGATAAACATATTTCAATTAAAGGAGGGCTTTTTCTCCAGCAGCAGGGAAATGGAAAGGTGTTGGAGGGAAGGAGTGCAGGTGCACGTGGAGCTGCTGCAGTTGGGGCTGTTCGTGGCCTCCAGTGCATCTGCAGTAAATGTTTGATCTGTGTTGTTAGAGGAGTGCTGTGAGTTTTATTATGCATCTCAGAACCGAGCTCGGCTCTGAAATTTGCGGCGAAGATTTCCTTCACATTCAAAAATTAATTTGATTGCATGCTGTGCTTTTAGATGTGGCAGATCTCTGTGGTTGTGGGAATAATTCTGTAACAGAGAACAGAATGGGCATGAAATGGGAAACTTGTGTTGAAAAAACCCAGTGCACTCGTTTATCGCCCAAATTCCTGTTTGCTGCAGCAATGGAGGCCAATGGACACTGACCTCAGTAAGGACTAGAGCTGGTGGTTTTAACTTCTCCTAATTTAAATGATAATTGGCATTTCTTATCAAAACGGTAACAGCTATGGACAGGTGTCATATTCAGGGTTTTTCAGGTATTCTTTAATATATCTGAAATCTCCCTTCTTGTCACAGCCCCTTCCATTCTGCCCCTGTGTGTGTGCTCCTTTGGAGAATATCCTGAGGTGTGCAAAGGATGCCCAGCACTTTGTGTGCCTGGGTGGTTTGGAGAGCTGTGATTTATGGCTGCTGGCAGTGAGTGCTTTGCCCCACCAAAGAGCTGTTCCAGGGAGCTGTTCAAACCAGGCAGCTCCTCTTTCCTCTGGCTCTCAATCTCAGCTGAGCAAAATGCTGAGAGAAGCAGCTCTGTGCTCCCAAGGATTGGGTGATCCTCCCTCTGCACCAGGGGCTGCTGCTGACCAGACATTCTGGGTGGTCACTACCCTGGTCTCAGATTGGCTTTGTGAATTGTGAAATAATTCCTTTGTGTTTTATTTCCTGCCATCCTCCGTGTGGTGTTTTATTCTGTGAGGTAAATGGATCAGGAATCTGCTGTCTGCCGTGGCTGGAAATCCAGTTTAACTTTCACTCCCTCACAAGGTTTTAGAGATCTGTTTTATACAAGGGAGCTCTGAATTTTGTGGCTGTTTTCTCTGAGGTTTGTCATGCTGAAAGCTGCCATGGCACCATATCCACATGCTCCATCTGGGGACAATTCCCATCCTGTGTTTCTGGGAGGAGCAAGGCAGAGGTCTCATGTGAGCAGGGCAGGTACAAAGCTGGCACAACTCAGAGCTAGGCTGATCTTAGGGGACAATTCCTCCTAGAGCTCTTGTACTCTGCAATTCTACTCTTATGAAACCAAAAATCCTCATAAAATAACTTCTAGTCATTTCTCAGTGGGGAAAATGTGCAGCAGCAGGTGGTCAAAGAGAACTGACTTAAATATCATGGATTTTGCAGAGAAGACAATGAGATTTTAATGTCGTTTCCTGGTTATTATTTTTATGATTTAGATTTCAGATTGAATAAAGGAAAATTGTGGAGGAAGATAAGGATGCAGACCTCCAAGGATGTGGTAAACATCTAGAAGAATTTATTGTATCTAATGATTTGAAAATTATTTCATGCACTAAAAAGGCAAAGGAAAAACAAGTTAGAGACAAAGGCAATAGAGCATTTACTACAGAAATCTTTGTGTAATGTATCTACAGGCACAAGTTTCAATGACCTTAAGGCAGGAGGAGAATTTACTGGTATTTTTAATCCTGTGTAACCTCCTGCCTCTGAACTTGGCACTATTTAAAAAGTCCAAAACTTCACGTTGTTAGAAAATTTGTGTGTCTGCCACAAATATATTTACTGGCGTGCTTGGCTTCCTTTTTCCCTTTTTAGCTCTCAGGGCACCGAGGGAAGGTTTTTATCCCTTGCAGTATTTGTTCAGGGTAAAGTTAAATATGGGTTGTGTAAGCAGAAGGAAGATGGAAAAACAAATCAACCTCAGCCTCTCCTCACAGCGAGGGTGCTCAGAAAAGAAACGACTCTCAGCCCTTGTGCTCTGTCTGGAGCCAGAGATGCTAAATCGTGTCCTTGTCCCTTAGAAGGCTGGCCAGAGGCATGGCCTGCAGAAATATGGCCCAAATAGGCTTCTAAATCTGTAATCTGTGTCTGCTGGGGGCATCCCCTCACGCTGTAAAACCTTGGGCATCGTCTCTGGCTCAGAGTGCAGCCTGCGTGCGGAGCTGAGCCCTGCCAGGGGAGAGCGGCCATAAATCTCCTCAGAGACGCCCTAAACATAAAAATCCTTTGCTGCAGCTGGGGAGAGGCACAGCGGGATTGTGTAGGAGCAAATGTGAGGTGGCAGTGGAAGTGACAGCGGGAAGCAGAGGGCCTGACCTGCCGTGGTTGGGAATTCATCACGGCCTGACGACGCCTCCGCTTTAATTTCTCCTCACTGCCGGGCCTGGCCTTGGTGGGGAGATGCTGCTCAGCGGCAGAGGGGTTTGCTGAGCCATATGGAAAGGAAGAAACAAGAAAGTCCTATAAATATGATTACTTAGCCAAAGATGCTAAGAATGCAGAAACGAGAAGAGACATTGAAATGAAAGCAGTGTTTGTTTGAATGTTTATAGAACAGCTTGGGCTGACCAAAGGTCTTTCTCTCTTTGGTAGGAATGTCATTTCCAAGCTGACATCCCAAAACCAGAACACACCCTTCCTCCCTGGCCCAACAGAAAGGGTCCCTGATAAGATTTGGAGATTAGAAAGTAGTAAAACATGGGAATGTAGGGATTCCTATAGGATGTATCTAAACATAGACATTTTTATTTGATGCTAGATTGGTTAATGAGAAAGTAGAATATTCAACATCGACACAGATATAAGTCATTGTAAAAAGAGAGCTTGCTCTCTTCTTTTGTTCGCCCCTTTTGCTGTCTTGCTTCCCTTTTTCCTCTCTTCTCTCTCTCTTGCTCTCTTTGTTCTCCAGCCTGCTCAGAGCACATGGCGGCTCTGAGCTGAGCTCTTTCACCCACACCCAATGCAATAAACTTCAAACCTTATCCTCAAAGATCTCATCTGAGTACTGGCCCGACTGTTCTGGCACACAACAGCTCCCACAGAGCCCAAATGTGCTGCAGGCTCAGTCAGCAGCGAGCCTGTGCTGCTGGGACTTGGCAGTGGAAGCCTGGCATCCCTTCGGCTCCCGGGAGGTGAGGGCAGGTCCTGCCTGCTCCAGGCGTGCTGCAACTCTGATTAAAGAGTGAAAACAGAGGATGGAATGCTCCAATCTGCTTTTGTGCCAGCTGGAATATCCCTAGTGACATCCCCCAGGGAAAAAACACAGCCCCGTGCTGCCTTTGAGACTCTCCTGTCGATCAGCAGGAGGCTGAGGTGAGAGGTTCTATCTGCTGTAACTCAGAGCATCAGCACAAGGCTCTGTCCCCAGCAATGTCCCTGTGATGCCTGAAGGGGCTCCTCCCTGGAGCAGAGGCTGGACAGAGTTAAAGGAAAAAGCAAGGATTTGTTAAAAAACCTTCAAAGGAAACACCTTGGACAGTAAAACAGCCTGGCTGTGACTACAGGGATGGACCCTGAGTCAGGAGTTGTCACTCTTTTATCAGTTCTGGTCCATTTCCACATTGGGGTTCAATGTCCAATTCCAGCTCCAGGTTCTGCAGTCCCACCCTGCCAGGTTCTCTCCTCAGTTCTCTGCTGTTTGCACTTTCTGGGCTGGACAAGGATTGTTCTGAGTGCCTGAGCTGTGAGGAGAGCTCACTGACACTTTGTGTGGAGTTCTGAGTCACACTATGGCAGTGCAGAGTTTGGAAAATATGAAAGCTAAAACTCCAGACATCAGGTGAGCAGAGCCAGGACTGTGTACATGGAGATGAATCCTGATCCATGTCTTCATCTGATCTCTTCCTCAGCAAAGCTGAGGCCTGTGGTGGTCACTGAGAGATGTGTAAAGCCCTTGTCCAGCATCCCAACCCAAACCAGCAGAGTAAAGGACAGGAAAGCAGAGGGGTGGTTGAGCAGCCAGCAGGGCCAGGCTCCAGCTGGGGATCCCGAGGGTGTCCAGCAGCTTGGCTCTCCTCAGCCTGGCTGGGCCCAGGTCAGGTGGCAGCATCAGCACCACTTGAGTTTTCATCAACTTCTGTTAAGTACCCTCAGCTTAGACAGTTTCTGGGGAGAAGCCATTTGGACAGCAGTAATCTGGAAGCAGAAGTTTGCCGTTCTCATCCCTGGAAGATGATGCCAGGAATGCCCAAAGCCAGCTCATTAAATTTTTGTGTTACTGATGAGCCCTCGGGGGCTCGTTCTTTAAAAGCAGCTGGTGGTTCCCAGGATCAGCTGGAAGACTTGGCTAAGTTTGATTGCTTGGCTTCGAGGATATTTACATCAGATTGATGCCCTTTTGTTGCAATCCAATGTCTTTGATTTCTCTTGGATTCTTATTTATTTCCTCTTATTAATTTATGTTTCAAAAATTGTAGCCAGCCCCCCTGAGGCTGACACAGGCCCTGTGTGTGTCAACCCTACACTGAGGGTTGGGTACAGTTCAGCACAAATAATCCCAGACTGTTTTGGGTGGGAAGGGACACTAAGGATCCAACCCCTGCCATGGCAGGGACACCTCCCACTGTCCCAGGCTGCTCCAAACCTGGCCTTGGACACTTCCCGGGATCCAGGGGCACCCTCAGCTTCTCTGGGCACCCTGTGCCAGGGCCTACCCACCCTCCCAGGGAACAATTCATTTCTAGAATCCAATCTAAACTTACTCTCTTTCAGTTTAAAGCCAAAAGAACCCTTTCTGTATTTTTTCTTTCCGTGTTTCAAAGGATAATCTAATGCAGCAAAGGTTTTTAATTTGCATTTTGAATATTTGTGGGAGTGCTTGTTTTCCCAGAACACAATGTCCCACTGGAAGCAGCACAGGTGTCTGAGAAGAGCAGAGAAACCCACGTTGAGTGCAGTTAGTCCAAGGAAAGGAGGAAACTGTTGCTTCTGCATAATTCCATTATTCACTGTGCTGAATTATACTTCATTATGAGAGGCTGCCCAGCATCCCTGGGGGTGTAATGGTATTATCAGCTTCAAGGAACTGTAGGAATAATAGCTTACCTTACATTTATATAATGCTTTTCATTTGCAAATCCTCTGCAAACATCAGTTCCTCTTCTCCCGACATCTGGAATGCAGATAAAGGTTATTGGATCTATAAAGCAGCGGAGGAAGAAAGAGGGAAATGTTGAGCTTTATTTAATATTAAATATAATGTGCACAATCTGAAATCTGCTGTTATCTCTCAGAGCTCTTCATGTCCAAGATCAGGTTTTGTGCCACAGTGGCAGGCTGAGATCAATGAGGATACAGCAGCAGAGTTCCAAAAGTACCCAAGTGTCTGTGGTATCACATGGAATTCCTCCCACCAGTGCACAAAGTTGTTAAAAATGAATGTATAGCCTTCACGTTAGGCACACTCCACTTGGAATTCCAGAGGCAAACTCTGGTTGCATCAGCAGTGCAGAACTTGCATGAGTAGCTCTAAATTCAGCTTGACCCAGTGTCTGAGTTCCCTCTCTCTCTGAGATGTGCTGAGTGATCCCTGGGAAGCTGCTGCTCATTCCTGAGGAACAGGTCAGGAACTCCTTGGCTGAAGGAGTGATTTGAAGGGCTCAGGCATCACACCCTGCCCTATAATCCTGGCTGGTCCATTTCCCTGAGCAAACCCTCCTGGGAGGGAGGGCTGGGGGCTGTGCCAGGTCACGGAGCTCTGGAATTGCAAAGATCTGATCAATGAAATGTCTTAAGCGATTCCTGAGGGGAGCTCAGGGCTGGGGTATCCAATGCCCAGCCACATTTCTGAGCAGCTCCCACAGTGAGGAGAGGAATGTTTTAATCAAGTTACACTCAAAGATATTACAAATGAGTAATGTCCCTATTTTATGAGCTGGCTTCTGGGTACTTGGGAATTTCTGTATTAGGAAAAAGACTCTTTTGTGATATAGATATTTATGTGTATATATATGTGGTGTGTCCTAACACAGGGTCCTGTAGTGACAGGACAAAGGGGAATGGCCTGAAGCTGATGGAGGCATAGATTTAGATTTTGTCTTTTCTGTCTCACTGAGAGTTGGTGCCTTTTCCTTGTTTAAGCACAAAAGAGGAGGGGACTGCTTGTTGTCTTGCTTTGGCTTCTGTGTGCACTGAATTGAGTGGCAGCTCTATAAAACCCAGGAATATTTCTGAGCTGGCAGCAGGCGTGTCTTTTAGGGACACCGTGCTGCCATCCTGCGACTCTCATTACCCTGGCATTAATTCTGCAATTAGCAGCCATTAGTAAATATTCCGTATTATTTACATGATCCAGCCCTTCCATACTGGCAGGAATAAGTTTTCCGGGAAGCAGTTCAGCACCAGGGAGAGCGCTCGGCTCTCGGGGATGGAGCGAGGCACTCGGGGGTGTCCCCAACACCCCCTGGGTGTTCTTTTCCCCCCGATCCCAGCATTGACCATCCCGTTTGGAGGATGGTTTGGAGCCTGCCTTTAGCCAAGGTCAGGCCTGAGGGCTAGCCAGCTCCTGGGAAAACAGATTCCTGATGTGGCACAAAGCTCCAGGGTGCAGAGAACAGCCAGACCGAGCATTTTTAATGCCTTTGTATCACACACGGTGTTTGTCCAGCTTTGCTGGGCAATTTAACCCACTTCCAGTGTCCCACTCTGTTTCCTTCAGCTGCTAGCCAAAGTTTCCAGGAATTCCCTTTGCCAGTGCCCTGATAATTTGAATTACCTGAATAATTAAGCATTTGTTTGGAAAGCCAATATTTAGATACAGAGCAGCTTATATTTGAATTTTTCTCCCCCTGAGGCTTCAGGTGGGTTTGTTTGTCCCAGAACTCAGCCCAAACCCTTTGTCCTTGTCCTTTGCTGCTGCTAATCCTCAGCCCTGGGACCTGCAGCGTCCTGGAAGCCGGGATTAAACAAACCCAGCGAGTGCAAGCAGTGTTTGCAAGGTGTTCCCTTCTTCATTTACCTTCTGCAGGACCTTAAATAAATCTGCAATTCTTCACTGTCAGAAAGCTGTGTGATTTACAGGTGTGAGACTCTGACTGCCTGGGCAATAAAAGGCTCCAGGGGATCCTTAAATCCCCTTCCAGGAGTTAAAGAGGGCTTAGAGAAAAGAAGGAGAGCAAATTTTTTCACAGGTAGGGAGTGACAGGAAAGGGGTTTGGTTTAAAGCTAAAAGAGAAGGAAAGGGAATGTCAGCATTTGTCCAAAAAACCCACTAAATTCCTGAGAAATAAAGAGTGACAGAAATTTGGGAGCTCAAATTGAAATTATTATGACTTAGTGAAAATGTTGCTTGTCAGGATTAATTAGTTAATACAATTCCTAAGAAGACTATTACAGATTCCCTTTTCCTAGTATTTTTTCTCTCTGATAGTTAGACATTAATTTTAATGACTGTAATGAGAGTACAATGCAGAAAAATAGTTTTTCCAGTGTGATCTTAGGATGTGATGAATATTCAAGGTGCTTTTAATTTTTGTCCATTTGAGGTAAAGTTTTCCGTGTACATTTGCTATGAAGGCAGAACTCCTATTTAATTTACATGTTACATGTTATTAATTCACCGGTGTTTAATGCACTTTACCTGAGCTTCAAAATTTTAATTCAATTTATTTTCGGAACCTCACTAAGTAGATAATCTTGGTATGCCGTGTTACTTCTGGAACACATTTCCCAGTGCCTAAATGCCTGATTTCAACACTTTTAAAATTCCTATCCAAAAATACATTTACTTTCTCCAGTTTCATAAATAAAACCATGTACACAAGACTTCATTTTTCTCAGCACTTTGTAAAGTAAACTCTAAATATTTTCTTTAGTTCTTTATGGGGTTTATTTTTTGAGTTGCCTGGTGAGAAGATGTAAATGTGGCACGTATAAAAGATCTTCCATTTTAATTTAATTGCTGAACATTTTCTCTCCAGTGCAGCCATTATCTGTTTGGCTTTTATTACCTTCTGCAGCAACTTCCACCAGTGAGTCAGCGAGTCCATAACAGCAGCAGGAATTATATCCCTGCCTGTCCCCTGGGTGTGCTCCTGGATCCATGCTTAGCGTGTCCATGGAGCTGATGGAGAGCTTTAAGCACCACAAAAGGGGATGTTAGCAAAAGAACTTTTTAAATGTGGGGGTTTTATTATTATTATTATTTTAAAGAAAATACAAATTTTCTGTAGGCGTTCTGAAAGTGGGAGAGAGGAGCTTGCTGTCTCTAACAGAATAAAAATTCTTCACTGAGGGTTCCTGGCTGGGGGAAGCAGGAGTGAAATGCCTGAATTCTGCAGCCAGCTGGGAAATCCAGGGATTTAAATATCAGATTTAAGTATCAGAGAATATCCTGAGTTGGAAGGGACCCACGGGGATCATCCAGTTCCCACTCCTGGCCCTACACAGGCCACCCCAAATTGCAGCTTCAATCCACTGACACCAGCCATGAACAATTGTCTCCATCACGTGTTTGCTGGAAAAGAAATGTGCCCAAAAGTAATGAAAAGAAATTTTCTTTTCTTTTTTGAGCAACATTTGGGCTTGGTCCTGATGCTCTTTTCATCTTAAAGCCTGAGATTTGTTTGTTTCAGCCACTAAGAGAGATGATTTTGCTGAAACATCACAGCGGCTGAGACTCTTCTTCACAAACTAGTGCAGACATCCCTGTTGTTCTCCTGTTTTAACTAATTAATTAATTCATGTAAATATTTATTCTTTTAAGGTGCAGAACAGGACAATTTAAATGAAGAAATCCCTCCCCTTTCTTGGCTTGGAGTTGGTTGTGTCAGTTTTCAATTTTCCAGGGAGGAAAACCCCGACTTGTGGATTTTGTGCCTTTTCACATGGGAGCAGATCCTGCTTCTCCAGAGGGGTGGGAGCAGGAATTGCTGCTGCACAGGAAATGTGAGTGAGTACCTGTGGCAGTTCTTCACTCCCACAAGTCTTTCCCTGACAGGGGAGGCCTTTTCCCAAATCCTTGTTCAGTAAAAAGTCAAACTGGATTCTTGGTTGTTCCCACTCTCCAGGTTGTTTATTATTTTCTGAGCAGCAATTTCTGCACCCCAGGCTTTACACCAGCTTGGCCTGAGGGACAAAAGGCACCAAAAAAGCCCCAAACACACAGAATCAAGGTTCTCTTCAAGAGAATTCACCCAATTCTCACCAAGAACAGACATTATTTCTACTTTTCTACCAAGAACCAACTAAATCTCTATTCAGGTGACACTGTGGCAAATTGTGCCCAATGTTCCTGTGTCCCCAACACTGCAGAATGTGCAGGAGATGGAGAAGGAGGAAGAAGCCTGAAACCCACAAGGATCCTTCAGCTTGTCTCCATCTCCTTACCATGCTAACAAACCCAAAAATCTCAATTTCTCCCCCTGTGATCAATTCCATATTTAGGGTTTGGGTTTTGCTGTCTGTGGTGTTGGGATCCCCAGCTGCATTTTAGACAGTTTGGAAGAGATTCCTCCAGACAGGGCTGAGCTCACCTAGAGTTTTTCTTTGGCTCCAACAGGTGATGGGAGCTCTTAAATCAAGCCTAAGTGACTCGCACAGCCTTGCAAGGGTTCTGTAAATTACAGCAGCACTGGAGGAAACTCTGACTGTGGGCTTTTATGCCTGATTTATGGCCCTCCTCGGGAGAGCACACTGAGGACAATGACTTTCACATGCTGAGTCAAACAAGAAACAGCCCAGGCTTTGAATTGTTTTGCTCTTTGGCTACTCCAGAGAAGCACAGCACGTTTTTTGAACCTGTCTGGGGCTCATATATCTCATCTGATAGATGTTACCTGCTGAGCAATGATATTCTGATTTAATAATGACTGAAAATTCTGGGCTGAGCCCACCCTGAGCCCCTGCTCTCTGTAGGGTCATGTTTGGATTTGCTTTATGAAACTGAAGCTGCTCCCAGTTGTGATGTCCTCTCCTGGCTCCAGCAGCATCTCCTGTCCCCAGGTGCTTCCCCTGACCTTCCAAATATTTTATGGAATATAAAATACGTTTCTGTAACGTGGAGCTGTTTTAGAAGGTTTATTAACATTTTATATAGTGCACAATGTATGAAAGTAATGGTCCGCTTATTTATGTGACAAGATGTCCCTGAAAATGTTCATATCTGTGCTGTTTTAATAAGGCACTAAAAAAATACCATAACCCTCTGCTGCTGAAGCTTCTCTGGGTAACAGCCTTCAATTATATCCCTGCTGCACTCTCATTTCACATCTGTATTAAATCTATTTTGTTAAGGTTTTAAGGAATCATCTTAATGCAATTAAATAGTAACATTAAATCATAGGGGAGGGTTTGGGTTTTTTTTCCTTTTGCCAGTGAGAAGTGCAGTCTCAGAGCAGTGAGAGCTAAAACTCTGTGTTTAACACCTCTGACAAGTGTATTTATCCAGGGGAATGAGAAAATTTGGGATGAGGGTCGGGTGGAGGATGTTTCTCTCAAAGTGGGGGAGTCCCCAACTCTGGGGGTGTCCAAGGAATGCTGGAGGTGGCCCTCAGTGCTCTGGGCTGGTGACAGGGTGGGCACTGATGGTCTTGGAGGTTTTTCCCAACCTCAACGATCCTGGGATTGTTTTCAGCCCATTTTCACTCGAAACAATATCAGATGATATCAAAGCTCAGCTTTTCAGCCTGCTGGTCACATTACATTACAAAAACATCACGTGGTTGTTTTAGTTTTTTTTTTTTTTTAAAAAAGTCTTTTTTTCAAGCATCTTCAGCAATTTGGAAGTTGCATTATAAAGAACATTTTTCCTCAAGCAGTAATGGGTATGTTTGTTTATTTTATGCATAGTTGCATAAGTACCTTCCACCTGGCCAGAGGAGATAAATGCAGGTGTTTTTTGTCTGGAAGTCTGAACAAATTAACCGTGAGAAAAGCCACGTGGAAAATTGAGGAAATAATTTTAAGTTTGTCCTTATAACTGCAGGAAAGTGTGAAGGTGCATTTGTTTCACAGATGAATAAATAAATGTAGTGGCTACTGATGGTGGACAATGAAATGGTTTTGAAATGCTCTGGAGGCTGTTAAATATGGCTATATCACAATTTATACTGATTTTTGGAGTGAAAATCTGATCCTGAAGGGTGCTTGTTGTAAAGAAGTGCACATAATTCCATTTACGGTGGTTAATGTGAGTGACTGAGGTAAGTCCATAATTCTGGTTATTATGGAAAAGAAGTGCATGTAAGAAGTATTTAAATGAGACAGGTAGAAGGAGAAATGCTAAATTGAATCAGTTAAGAAAAAGTAAAGGCAGGAAAGGGAGTTAATATGAAATCCTGGTTGGTCTAAATGCAATAAATCTTATTCTGAGGGGAAAAGCTGATTCTCTGAATATGGGACATGAACTAAAGCAGCTGAGTAAGAACTAAATCAGAACCCATTTTCCTGCCTGCAGATGGAGTAAATTCTGGATGTGGATCCACAGGAACATCTCGGAGTCCCTGACACACACACACAATAAATTCCCAGCAATATCTGTGGCAGCAGCTGAGGATTTCTGTGGGACACGCTGGTTTTGGAGCTAAAATGGATTTTTCTGTGGTGAGCCGAGGCACTGCTGGTGTTAGAACAATAAAAGGATGCTCCTGCGAGTTGCCGATTAAATTTACCTGAGGGGAAAAAATGAAAAGTTCTGATGTTATAGGAAGGGATTTTGCCTGGGTTTTCCTTGGGGTGCTGTGCAGATGGAAGCTGGCACTGTGGCCATGGCATCAAAGAGCTCAGCAGGCACCAGGGCAGTGGTGGGAGCTGAAATCTTGGGTGCTTGGGGCACTCTGCAAGTTGCAGTTTAGTATTATCAAATTGCATGTAAGAATAGAATATTTTAAATGAAATATTTTGATGCTGGAATTTATATAAATTTCGCTTTTGAATGATCATCCACCTGGCTGCTTTACATAGCAGAAAATTTATTTATCACTGCATTATTAATGATGTTCTTCCCTTATTTCAACCTTGACATTGACCATAAAGAGAAGCCCAAATGAATGATTTGAAATGACTCTGAATTGCCTATGTTGTTTGTGAGGATGTTTCTGAGCCCCTTTTTGTGGGCTTTAATGAGATGTCCTAACCACTAATGAAGTGTGTTTTTCCAGAAGATATCACAGCAAAAAAAGCAGCTCGTTGTGGTAAATATCATCTCTGGTGAAACATTGGAAAGCTTAATGTGCTTAAAAGTGTGCAGCAATTTAAAATCAAGTTACAAGTTAATCAAATAGCATCAGCTTTGCCTCATTTCAGTCCTGGAACAAACACTAAATTGTGGATTTTAAGCAAATATGAGCACACGCCTGCAGCAGGTAATGTCCAACCTGGACGAGTGTTCCTTGGCTCCATCAAACTTTCATATTTTCCACCTGGATGTTGTTTTTGTTGGAGCTCTCCCAGTTTGAGTTTGCTGGCTCGGGAAGGGGGTGCTGATTGATTTTGATGCTAATCCTTGGTGAAAGCAGCTGTTGTAGCCAGGCCTGCGCTCAGCTAATCCAGCTCATCAGGGCTGTAAACAGGCAGATAAAGGCTGGGGATTTCAGCCTGTAAAATGCTTAATCCCTGCAATCCTGAGCTTCTCACCTGAGCTGGGTTTGCACCCCTGGGTGTCCTGCTCATTGTGCTGGGGTTGATGGAGGATGGGGAGAAAGGGTGGCAGGGTTTCCCCAGCCCAGCTCTTCCCAAAGAGGAGAATTCCCGTGGGATGGGGGCAGCACTTTGCTGTTTTTTTTTCTCCCTGGCTGCCACTTCTGCTGCATTCCTGCTTTTTTGTGCCTCTCCTTCCTGGCCTTCCTTCCCCAGCCAGAGCAGAGCCACGCCGAAACGAGGCAAGGATTTACAGCCCGCTCTAAATTTGATTTGTTCCCACAAATGTTGTATAAAAAGGAGCTTGTTCTTTTATTAAATACTCCCAGCCTGAGGGCACGGTTTATACAACATCATTACACCTGGTAGGAATGAGTCAATCCTGCTCCCTTTCAAATGATAGATGGCAGGGGGGTGTATCCAGGAGAAAAGGCTTGTGCTAATGATCTCTAGTGGATTTGAACATATTTTTATATATATATTTTATATATATATTATATTTTTATGTCTATTTTTACAGATAATATTTTCATATCAATTTATACATGTAATATCTTTATATATATTTATATTATTATAATTTTACATATTGTGTTTTATATATTTATATATTATTTCTTTATATATTTATCTATTATTTTTATATAAAGTTTTTGGTTTTATACTGGATGGGGGCTCTGATGAAGCTGTTCTAGGGGAACATTTCCTGAACATGGAATGGGGTTGGAACTTAGTGGTCTTTAAGATGCCTTCCAATCCCACCCTTTCTGTGATTCCATGATTTTCTCTGTGGGGTGTCCCCACCCCCTCTCCTCTCCCCTCCATTTAATTACCTCGAAATTCACTCTCCACCTGTAAACTGCCACACACACAGCACTGAAGGCAGAATTACCTTCTTTTAGTGCCTCTAACAGAATTAAACCCCAGCTTAAGCAGGGCAGGCTGCAGTTATTAATCCTCCCATGAGCAACTCTAATTATTTTTGCCAGCACTAATTTCATTTGCATGTGCATTGTGAAGTTGCAGATCACAGGGAAGCAAGGGGGGATTGGGGGGAGCAAAATGCTGATTTAAAGGAGGGGAAAAGCAGCAACGCACTGCCACAAAAAGGCAAATTAAGCACTCGGAGTGTTCCTGATCTCTCTGTTTGCCAGAGGATTCCTGGGAAAGGTGGTTGGCCTACATCTGTCAGGAGTGTCTGGATTTGACAGGGAAGGTGACAGGGTGCTGGGGCTGAACAAACACAGCTCGGTGTCTGCTTTCAAACCCAGCAAAGAATCATCACAGAGAGCTTCAGTCAAAGATGGGAATTCACTTTGCTTGGATTTTTTGCCTCTCGTCGTGTGCGCTCGGAGTTCTGAGGGGATGCAAACCAAACCCCTGAGTGTTGGACAAAGCACAGGAGCAAAATTTCATTTGGACCAGTGGATGTGCCGCGGTTTTTCCCTTCACAGATTTTTAGGAAATGTCAATCTGTGTCACTGGGCTTTGTTTTGCAGGTTGTTGTGGCTTTGGCTGTCAGAATGTGGGGCCATAATTCTTGTTCCCAGCCAAAAAAAACCCCTCACGTACGTCAGCTCAGATGGTTCTTCCTTTCCCTCCTTTTTCACAACTTATTTTTGGGTGCTAAAGTTGTCACTACCAACTGGATGGCACAACGCAGGCTTTGCATTTTCCTCGTGCTCTGCTAGGAGAAGTAATTTCCCTAATTTTTGCTGGGATTTGCCTGGAACAATCATTCAGTGGAATTCCTTGGGAAGGACATGGGTTAATGTGTGTCCACCTTTGCCCCTGTGGGCTGCACAGCAAATAACCAGGCTCTGCCTTTCCCTTAGATTCCTGGATGTCTCTTCAGGTCTTGCTGATATTTATTTTTGGCAACCAATCTCAGTTTTTCCGTGCTCAGGGACGACCTCGAGCAGCTCTGAGGATCAAAAATGTGAGAAAAGAAGCTCCAAATGCAACAGTGCTCACCAAACCTCTGCAGGGCACCCAGTGAGCACTGTGACACTGAGACACCGTAAAAATATGATAAAAACATTATAAAAATAGGCATGTTAATAAGGGAGATGTTGCCAAGAACTGGGGAGCAGCAGTATCTCAAAGCCACAGCTGGGAGTTGCACAAAGCTTTTTTTCTTGCTCAACAGGCAGAGTGAAATAAATTTATTTTAATAATGGAAATCTGGTTTTCCAATAAGAGAGCTCAGAAGGCAGAGGGCAAGAATGGTCAACTTAAGTTCTTAATGCATAGCATTTTAAACTCCTTCCTTTTCCCAAATATTTAATTCATCACTAAATATTCCTTCGTTTTTAATGCTGCTGAAACTGAGTCAGAAAGAAGAAATCCTCCAAGAGCTTGGGCCATGCAGTCAGAAATGTTCCTGGTGATTTGTGTTTAAATCTTCAGCTCTGGACACCTCTGTACATTTACTGGGGAACTCCTGATTTTCCTAAACTGCACAGTGGGTTTATGTGTCAGTCCAGTTCTGCCACACTGGGTCTAAGTTTATCCACCTGATTTGCCCAAGTTAAAGTGTTTAATGTCTAGTGAAACCTTGTTATTTAATTAAATACCTCCCCTCTCTATTGCTGTTCATAAAGTGAATTTAACATCAAAACAAAGACCGCTTTATTTTTGTCCCATTTCTAGGTTTCTGGAGCTCTGTCTTTGCAGTCTCCTGTCACTGTGGAACCAATTAAAGCACAATTAACCCATTTGTCTGAGGGGTTTAAACACAGACCTGGTGTGGGACCCAAATGGTGAGGTGGAAGCAGCTGGTGATGTGAAGGGAGGAAGGTTGGGCAAGGGAAATAAATGAAAATAACATTGTGCAGTAAGATGTTCAGGAATTTCAGGCGATGTTTGCCGTGCCTGAGTTGGGCTCTGGGATGGTTTTCCATCTTCCAAGCAAACATCCAGCAATTCAGCTGGCCCATCTTTTGTGGAAGCTTGCTGTGAAGCTGCTGTCCCAGCTTTAATACCCCAGAGCTCTTTGCTAAGTGCAGAATTGTTCTCAGGCTGAGGAATTAATAGCAAAGTTTCCCTGACAGAAAGAGCCAGGCATTCATCCCACAGCAATTGTCCCCACAACTGGCAAATACAAATTAAAACACTTTGCTGCTGCATTTCTTTTTTTTTTTTTTTTTTTCTGTGAAGGTCTTTATTTATAACATTTGCTGTTTAGGTTTGAAATCTCAGTCCTGTATACAGTTACACACAAATTACACATGAAAACAAAATGTGACTGGAGACAAGAATGAACATTATCACCAAGAGAGGTGATTGTTCTCAGAAATATATCCAAACCTACCCTGTTTTCTTGCATAAAAATGGATTTTTCCTCCTCAGGACCTTTGTCAGACTAAGTGAAAAGATGTTCTGGCATTAACTCTTTTGTGTTGAGTTTTATTTTCCTGTTCTTCAGGGAAGGAAGAGCTGCACCCTGCACATCTCCAGAGAGCCACACGCGCAGAGGGCCGGTGCTGGCGTGTGAAGCACCATCCTCAGTGTCTGAAGAGGGCACAGGGACACTCTCACCATTAATAAAGGGTTCTTTGGAAACCTCTCCAACCCAGCTGAAGTGCAAAAATTGCTTAAAGTGCTCCCAGACTCCACTTATGGAGCCATAACTCAGCTGAGACCAAGAGCTCCCAGCTTCCCCACGGTAAGTGGGAGTTGTTCGACCCCACCACTTCCAATGACTTCAGAGTAAAAGGAAAGTTATTTCAAAGTAAAGTAAAACATTTTTACCAGGGAAAAACTTCCTTCCAAGGTCTAATTCGTGGTTTGAATGAGCTCTCTAGACCAGAGGTCGTTGGGGTGTCTGCTGGGTGAAGGGAGAGGGGAGCAGCTTTGAAGGGAAATAGCTGAGCTTTGGTAGCAAATCTGATTTTGCTGTTGCCTTCTGTTTAACTTCAGTGTGTGCTGTTATGTAATGGAAATAGAAAAACACATCTGAAAGCAGCAAATATGAAAGGTAACAATGCATTAAAACAATACCAGATAAACACTGTGCAGCAGAGGAGATCCCTGAGCCAGGGGCTGATTCACTTCTGACGAGGTTAAAACTGAGCTGACAGGAGCTCAACATTTTCATTTTGTGTTCTTCAGCGACAGAGGTATTTGTTTAATTTTGGACCCGCAGTAACAATTAAACAAGCTTTTCTAATTATTGCAGGAGTCAATTTTTCAGGCCATTTTCATGAATGTGCACTCGTGTAAAAGCACCAAAGGCTGGGAAGGATCTGGCAGTGCTAAACCACCTTTGTTATTTCCCTGACTGGAGGTGCAGAGGCAGCAGAGAGAGCCTGTCTGCCCTTGTTAGGCTGATCTAACCAGGAACCTGAATTCAGCTGACACACAGATGATACCCACACCCAGCTCTTCCCTTCCACAGTGCTCTCCCCATCTGTTTTTCTGAGGACAGGAAAAGCAAATCAGGTGCAGGGTCGGTTTTGTTGCTGTTTTGTTCAGGAGAGAGCAGGCTCTGCTTCCTCCAGGCACAGCATTCATCTATCAAAGCAGGTTTCTTTTCTTTTTTCAACGTTTAGAACGTAACGTGGGGTTAGAGGGATTTCATCAGTGCTGTAGGTGTGGGAGCAGGACCTGCACAGGGGTTTCAGCATCCCCTGCTGGAAATTCTTTATGGATATCCAGGGTCAGGTGCACATGGATGGTGCCTTGAACGTGGCACCTCCACCTGCTCAGGACTGAGGGGCATCAGTTGGTCCTGGGTTTAGCAAAAAACCACAAAATAGCCCAAAATCAAGAGATCTACAGGGGCCAGGGTGGCCCTGCAGCACCCAGCTCCCCCTGGACAATCCCTGCACAACCTCAACGTGAGGATGGGGAGAGCAAATCTGAGGAGAACATCACACTGAAATTCCTCTCTGCTGATGCCCAGATTTGCAGCACATGAGAAAATCACAGCCTTTATGCAGCACTGAAGAAAATAAGCAAAACTTTATATTCCTAAACTGTTAAAGTAAGAGCTGAAAATCCTGGAACTGCTCCATACGCTTATAAAAGCCAGGATTCCATTTTCGTATTTTTCTGATTGTTGCTGCACTTTCAGATGCTCTCATTTCACACGTGGAAATTGGTGATGAGCAGATTAAGGGATTTCCTACCACCTGTGGAGTTATTAGAAAGAGCAGATGCTGGTAATGCTGGAAAGAGAATTCTAGCTTGGAATTCAGACTTCTTTTATTTGCACATTTCTGAGAAATGAAATATATGTGACTCCTAATGATCTAGGTTATTAAGAAAAGAAAGCTTTAAGGGATCTGGCCCCGAGACTGTGTCCTATTAATTCTAAATGTAAAATAATTTCTCTGATGACAATGGAAAACTACACAGTAATTACAGTGGCCCAAGAGAAGAAATTACTGTGCAGTCTCAAGTTATCAAAAAGCTCCGACCTTTTTTTAATATCACAGAAATGCTTAGGCTTCATGCAAGAAAAGCAAAATACCCCAAGGTTGTCTAATTTCATCTCCCAGCAAACAGAAATCTTTTCTTTTTTTTTTTTTTTTTTTTTTTGTGGATGCAAATCACATTTTTATTACAGCAGAGAGCCATGTGTACTTTGTTTTTTTGTTGTGTTTTTTTCTTTTTTTCCTTTTAGCTCATTGGAAACACAGCTGATGTAATTGGACAATTGATGTAATTGCAAATGCAATTGCAGTAATTGCACATGCAAATAAGGGATTGTTCTCAGGGCTATAAAACTTCTGGGAGCAGGTACAATGTACTCCTGGCTCATAATTGTATGGGTATTTTGCACCAAGGCTTTTATGCAGCTCTTACCTCCTTATTTATTTGGGAACAGCTCCGTTCCCTAAATATGAAATATCCTTTACACAGCAAGCAATAAAAATAATGGGTTCCCCATAATACTCAGGGCTGGGAATGCATTATTTCTAAACTGTGGTGCCTTTTACTTTATGGAGAGTGAAATAAACACTTACTGGAGATAAAACCTCATTTCAGCTCCACAGCCACCAGGACCGTGTGGAATATTTGCAGGGGGAAGGGAACGTGGCAGGCAATAGTTTAGGAGGGTTTTTTTTAAAAACCTGTTGTTGCTAATGATAACATTTTAAATGTAATAACTTCTCCTCTCACTCCTTATCTTTCCAGTTGCCTTGGCATCAGGAGCTGCTCCGTGGTGAAATCCTCGTTTGTGTGTGAGGAGTTTGTGCAGCCCAAGTGTTTTACAGCTCCGAGCTGTGCACGCTCAGGTCATTCCTTGGACAATCCCTCCTTTCCTTGTTTGCCCCTCCTTTTTTACCTCCTGACTGCAGTGGAGGCATCAGCAGAGTGTTCTAACAGCACCAGGCTTTAAGGGAACTGCCAGAGCCAGATCCAGGTAAAATGAGCTGAATATATTGAATTTATTATTTTTATTGTCTTCTGTCTCAGAGTAGGAGTGCACACAAGCTCCACATCTGCTGTGGATGTGGAAACTTTGAATTTATGAGGCAAATAAAACCTCAGGCTGGGATATCACTGTTGCTAAAATCCAGTGGCACTCTAGGAATAAAATAAAAATCCCAGCGATGCCCCTTAACATCTGAGAGCACCAGGCAGGGTTCTACTATGGCCAGAAACATCCAAGTGTGTGTGGAAGGATGGGAAAAGGACCAGAGGGAGAGTAGGGCTGTGTTCTCAGCTGTGGGGATCAATAGAGATCAGTTACAGGCTACAGGAAATGCTTTGCCACACAATCACAGAAATATCTCCTCCAATATGTATTCAGAGCTGGAGGGATCCCCAGGAGGAGTTCCAACACTTTATTCCCAACAGTTTGCTGGGCCAAGAAAAAGGCAGGAAAAAATACCTTCCCATTCATATGATTATGGCTCAAGGAGTGAGTTTTTTCAGATTAAGCCATCATTTTTATCCTGGCGTGGACACTCTGCATCCAGAATAGCTCCAGGACTGACCCAGGGGTGATGTGAGCTCACTTCTTCCTCACTGTGAGGCCAATTCCTGGATTTATCCATGTTTCTGCCTCAAACTCCATGTTCTCCTCACTCTCTGAACATTGGAGTGACTCTCTTGGAGAATGGTAAAGAGAGAGCTGGATTCCCAAAGGCTGTGCTTCCTCTTCAACCCGTCCCTATTCAGGCTGGTGCCTATAGGGAAAAATTCATGGGTTTTTGTTGGAGCCAAGAATTCTGAGAAGTATTTCTCTGCATGTTTTAAGGGATCCAAACCCCCTGACAAACATTGTTTTAAACCTTTGTCCATGGAAGGGGTTTCTTAGGCTCTGGGGTGAAACAGAACTTTCAGGAATATGGATTAGATAGTAGCAGAATATGTAGTTTATCACAGGGGGAGAATTTTAGATTTCTGGGTTTGTTAGAATGGTAAGCAGATGATGGCAAGATGGAGAATCCTAGTGGTTTTTAGGATTCTTCTTTCTTCTTCATCTGCTCCATCTCCTGCTGTGATGGTGACACTTTCTGGTTGGTTTAGAGCAGACAGACTGTCCAACAGAGGTGATAGGGATTGGAAAATTATTGTAAATAAAGTACAGGTAGTTTTTAGTATAAAAAGTCATCACCACCCTGAGGGTTGGGATTGTGCCTTGGACTGAGCTGCTGAGAGGATCTCTGTGAGTCAGGGAAAGAATGGAATAGATCAGGAAAAATAAACAACCTTGCAAAACAGAAGAGACAACTCCTGACTATTTCTTCAATCATGGGGCTGGGAAAAAGGGACTTTCTAAATCTCAGAAACAAAAAGTATCCAAAAAACCTGAGAGGTTCTTGCTTTGCCAAAGAATTGTTGGTCTGACACTGCCAGGCTCTGGCTTGCTCAGACTTTTGCTCAATGCACAATTCTTGCAGACTGAATTGGTCTGGAAAATGTTGGTGCTGGTTTTGCCTCTGCTGCAGATGCTCTGTGTGAGCCCGGGTCAGTCACCTGGTCTGGTTGTGACTCAGTTTGGGTCTGTAAAGTCACAGAATCATGGAATGGTTGGGTTGGAAGGATCTTAAAGCCCCACTCTGCAGCCCCAGCGGTGTCCAGAGCCCCCAGGTTTGCCCTCTCCATACCCAGGGGTGTGTTCTACAGGGTAAATCATCCTGCAAAGGACCTGGCTCAGGTGGGCAGCTCCAACTCTGGGCTCCAGCAATGCTCTCCTCTTGTCTGGACAGGGGAAGGGTTGTGCCACTGCCCTGTCTGTGAGAAGAATTAAATTTGAGAGCAGGATTATTTGCAGGTTCTTGCTCTGTTTAAGCTCCCTGGAAAGGCCCTGCTGTGCTTTGTTGAGCAAACACTTATGTGAGATGGGAACTTGATCTTCACATGACATTTATAGCTTGATAGGAAGAACCTCTGGCTTAATCTGTTCCACTGAGAGATGGGGATTTATTTTATTTATCAAATTCAAGGACTATTTTGGGGTTAGTTCTTCAGCTGATGTGCTCCAGTGCTGTCAGATCTGGTGGAGAAATTCTAATGTAGCGAAAAAGGTTTTGTGCTTCTCTCATTTCACCTGCTCTCATTTTCTTTCTCTTAATTCTTGATTCCCACAGAAAGACAATGTGTTTTACCCTGTTCCTGTTTCTTCTCAGGGTAAGAGCTTTCACTGCTGGCCAGGGAGTGGGGACACCATTCCTCTGGATCCAGGAGGATTTAGCTAAAAAGCAAAAGATAGATGGTGTATCTCCCAGTTAGTTCATTTTTAGCAGTGAGATGATAGAATTTGGTCTTTCCTGCAGAATATGGGGCTGAATAATGAAGGAAATCTGTGGTTAAACTGTTTAATGCTGCTTGGAATCACAGAATGACTCTTCACCTGTTTTTTGGGTTTTTTTTTTCCCCTCATAGGCAAGACAGGCTGCAACTCTACAAAAACCACATTCAGTGAAGAGAAGTCAGAGAAAACAGAATTTTCCTCTTTTTTTTCCATGCCTTTTGCTGGCTAGGTTGAGTGCCAGGCTACCAACACACAATTGAGGGGTTTTTGGAGCAGAGCTGCCACACGTGCAGCTCTAGGTCAGTCTGGAAAGGTCTGGGAGTTCTCTGCATAGCTGGGATGTCCCAGCCCTTTGTGGGACAGAGCTGTGGGACAATTCCCAGTGCTGGCCCCCTCCTGGCCCCTCTCCTTCCCGAGGCTGCAGCAAGCTCGGCTTGCAAAACCCCAAACTGAGCCTTGTATTAAAACCAATCCCCCATATGGTGGCAGCCTTTTGAAGGAGATGGGGAAAAATTCCCTCCGTGGAGTGTTTGTTTTAATGCAGGCAGAAAGACAAACAGAGCTTGTGGAATGGCTCCTCTCAAATCCACGGGGAAAAATGGGCAGCTCCAAAGCCCTTCCACAGAAAGCTGGGAGAGGGAGAGGCTTTCTCATTCCTTGCTAACAAGATTGTTTGGATTCTTGACCTTTTTTAATCAGTTTGAATCATTTTCCATCACTTCTCCAGTGCTTACGTCAGCCATACCCTTGGATGAATACAATTTTTACCTTTGTATAATATTCCTTTATGTTTTCATATTATTTATATTTTCATCTTTCCATTTCAGGCTAAAATAAAGCGGTGACATTTCAAATGGGCAGTGCAAACTTGCAGTTTGAGTGCACTGAGAGATGGAAGGACACAAACCCATAAACACATAACCTAAAACAACCAAATGTGTCTGCATGCCCAGACAGAAAAAAAACACAACCTGTTTTACTGATTATCGATTATATTCATTAGCAAGGTGAAGACTTTGTGTGATTCCCCCTGGAGAGCTGCCAATTTAACAAAATCTAATGGATATTAGAAATACAGGAGGCAATCTAATAAAAGCAGGTCCCCCTTCTGTTGTCTGTGCTGCTGTTAATGCCTCAGCAGAGGCTGCCCGGTGATGTTGGAAGGGTTTGTTCCTCTTCCCTGAGCTGTTTCTGCTGTTGTTCAGCAAATTCCAAAATTAGGTGTTCATGCAGTGTCCTGCTTGTTCCCAGCAGCTTTCCAAGACTGAGGAGCCCTGTGCTGGCAGCTCCAGGCAGGGAGAGCCAGGCTGTGCCCTGAGGGGAGCAGGGAACATCTCTGTGCTGGAGATTTCAATCCTGGAAAGCAAAGTGGGGCTAATTCCCTTAACTGGGCTTTGTTCCTTCCTCCTCCGAGGTTCCCTTGCTGAGGAGGAGTTTCCTGGGAAGCTCTGCCACCACTGGAGGGGTTTTTGGGGTTTTCCAGAGGTCCTGCTTGGCAGCACTGCTCTGATGGAGGAAAGGTTTCCATTTGCTTTGGATGGAATCAGTGCAAGGAAGGCTTTTTTTTTGGTTTTTTTCCCCTTTTCCCTTTGTTCAGTGATTGCTGCCCACCAGAATGCCTCAGCTCACAGGAGCAGAGGCCTTGGGAGGCAGAAGAAATCCCAACACCAGGGCACAGTGATGGTGTTTGACAGGGAGGAGCAGCCTCTCTGCTCTGGTGTCCAGGCAGGGGTTAAGGACAGCCCCTGGCAGAAAACATCTGGAAAAATGGGATAAAAGAGTCAGGAATTTGGAAGGAATCAGGGAAGGGAGAGCTTTTACTGGAGAGACACTTGGGAAAAAGGGCTAAAAGAGTCAGGAATTTGGAAGGAATGAGGGAAGGGAGAGCTTTTACTGGAGAGTCCTGGAGGGAGTTTGGGCTATCACAAACCTGGAGAGCTTTCAGAGGGCAGGTTTAGAGCTGAGCTGGCTGACAGTGCTTTGTCTTTCTCACTGCTGCCCTGAAATGACCTGCTCCTGCAAGCTTCAGTCCCCCAGTGAAAAGCAAAAAGGAGGGAGAGAGGAATGCACTGGTGATGCTCAGGGGGCACCTGCAGTCCCAGCCCCACCTGCCTGGCACCCTGCTCCTGCAGCAGCTCTGAGGGCAGGGCAGGAGATAAAATCTGCTTCAAGCAAGAACGGAGAAGTGCAGGAAGATGGAGAGGAGTTTTTATAGAAGAGTGGAGTGACAGGAAAGGGGGAATGGTTTAAAGCTGAGGAGGTTTAGATTGAATGTTGGGATGAAAGCCTTCCCTGGCAGGGTGGGCAGGCCCTGGCACAGCTGGGGCTGCCCCTGGATCTCTGGCAGTGCCCAAGGCCAGGATGGACATTGGGGCTGGAGCAGCCTGGGCCAGTGGGAGGTGTCCCTGCCCTGGAATAAATGATCTTTAATGTCCCTCCCACCCCAGGGCAGTGTGAGATTCTGTGAATATCTGCATTGGAAGGAACTCTCAGGGATCACCAAGTCCAACTGCTGGCCCTGCACAGCCCAGCAGTGATGAGCCCCACTCAGGGAATGATTCTTGTCCTGGATCCCTCTGCCCCTTTTTGTGCTCAGCCCAAAGTTCCCTCTGTGCCCAGGGCAAGGGACTTGGTTTCTTGGCCTCTCTCCACCCCTGGCTCATGGAAATGCAGTGTCTGTGCTGACTGGCAGCTCGGAGAGTCCCAGCCTGCTTATTGTTTTAGAAATAAAGATATTAGCATGCAAATGTCTCCGGGAGGTGTTTCTTCTCATTAGAGAATGGAGATCATTTGATGAAAGATGCAGAGTGCTTCATCTGTAAAGGGTTCAGCAGATTTGTCTTGTCTCCACGGCTCTCTCACCACGAGAGCTCGGGGAGTGCAGCAGGGAAAGCTCAGGAGACAAATGGTTTATGACACTTGGGTTACCTTTACTGTGCAAGGTGGGCGTGAAATGTTTTATGGGGAGACAAAAAAGATGATGGGCAATTAACTACAAACTCATGCAGCAGGTTTATCATATGCTCAGCTCATCCATCTGTGTCTCAGTCTCCAGCAGACTCATGAGTTTCATCAAGAAAACCATTTTCAAACTGGCAGAGCAAAACAGATCGGTTTTGCCTCCCAGCTCCACTGAGGTTTGCAGTGCTTTTATCATATGTTTATGGTTTACAGATGCAAAATACACATGTAGGAGAAAAGGGGGGGCAGATGCTTGTCCCCTTGCAGGGGGCCATGTTTTGAAATATTTCTCACCCAGGGAGCAGTTCTGCAGATGCTGGTGTGCATGTGAATGGCTTTAGTCAGATTAGGGCAGTGGAATCCTTTGGGAAGAGCTGTGTAACTGCATTGAAATTCCAGCCTCTGTCCTGTGAGGCTGAAAGAATGGCTCAGGGGGTCGGAGGAGGAAGGATGAGCTGGTGGTTAAAGGCTGAATTGGTCTGGAAAATGTTGGTGCTGGTTTTGCCTCTGCTGCAGATGCTCTGTGTGAGCCCGGGTCAGTCACTTGGTCTGGTTGTGACTCAGTTTGGGTCTGTAAATCATGGAATCATGGAATGGTTGGGTTGGAAGGACCTTAAATCCCACCCAATCCCACCCCTGCCATGGCAGGAACACCTCCCACTGTCCCAGCTGCTCCCAGCCCCATCCAGCCTGGCCTTGGGCACTTCCAGGGATCCAGGGGCAGCCCCAGCTTCTCTGGGAACCTGTGCCAGCCCTCCCCACCCTCAAAACCAGGAATTCCTTCCCAATATCCCATCTATCCCTGCCCCCTGTCACTGTGAAGCAGTTCCCCCTTGTCCTGGCTCTCCATGCTCTTGTAAAAAGTCTTTCTCCATCTCTTGTTGACTCCCTCCAAGTCAGAATAGTTGTTTTTTCAATCTGTTTGTGCTACATCAGTTAATACTTCACAATTGCCTCCTCAATATTATGCCAATGAATCTCTTACTGGAGACATTTAGGGACTAATCTTACATAAATAATTTTTTCCTTAACTAATTAGTTGGATGCAGACTTGCCAGATCGGTTAAAAGAAGATATTGATTTTTCAGAATCAAAGGTGATTATTTTTATCCTCTGAATCTTCAAGGGCCTCTTCTCTTTCCAGCCTCCAAATGTGAGTGCTCCACAGAAAGCACACAGCTCTTCCCTGGGGAGGGAATCAGTGCAGGGGGAGCTGGGGACTGCTCAGTGCCAGTGCCACACAGCCCTGGCACGATGGCTCTGTGTCCCCCTGCTGTAGGGGAGGCTGCTGAGCCCAGGTCTCCTGGGAATCCCCCTGATAAATTGGATAAAGAATTCAGTGGTGCAGGTCCCTGGGTCTGCCACAGGGTCACTGGGGCACAAACACCTCCCCACAGCTCCCAGCTGTACTTTGTCATGTCATGCTCCACTTTCAGGAAATTCACTCCAACGAAGCAGTGCCCTGATTTTTTATTAATTTGCCAAACACATGTACGTTTTTATTGTTTTACAACGCTGCTGCTGCTGGAGCACTGTGCAGCTCTGAGGCTCCAGTGAATGAAATGCTGACTTTAAATCCCCTCCCTGGCCCCTCTGATGCCTTAAGTTTGAGCTTTTATATTTTCAGACTCTGGGCTGTTTTGGTGGGCAGTTTTAGGTTTCATATTCAGTGTTACTGAGCTCTCTTCACACAGCAGGGACACAAAACAATTCCTTCTCCAGTTTGATACCAAGGACAACTTTCAGGCCAAGAAAAAAGCCAAGGGTGAAGGCAGAAGGCAAACCAAGGAGGATGGAGCTCCCTAAGCTGCAGCTGGAATTGCACAATGAACTGCAAGGTGCTGCTGGAGCAGAACTTCTCCAAGTGTGAGCCCTGGTGGCCGGGTGTCCATTCTGTGCCCATTTTGGGCTGCCCTTGGGTGTGTCCCAGCCGGGCTCTGGTGCTGCCCAGGTGTGCCCAGGGAGGCCTTGGAATAAATCCCCAATTTATCCTTCTGCTCTGCCTGGGCTCTGCTCCAGCTCAGCCTCAACTCAACGCCATTGGAGGACAAGAACTCCTGGAGGAAGATACTGGCCTTGGGAATGTTGCTGACTGTCCATAAATCACAGTTTTGTCAGCCCAAAGAGGTGCCATGAAGAGAGCAGATTAAAAGAGATTAGTTCTGCCAAGTGGCCTGAAGAGAGAATTCCCAGCTGTGCTCTGCCTGCCTGGGAGCTGCAGGATGGGAGCTCAGAGGTTGGGAGATCCCTCCTGCTGCTCTGACACCAACAGGAGACCTGCTGCCCTGGGGGGAAGGGCCAAGGAGGCACCAGGAGAGGCTGGGGGTGATTCTTCCATCTCTGTGGTGTTTTGGAAGAGGCTTATTTCTGATTTTTGTCACCATGTTTACAATCTGTACAATCAGACACTGCTGGGTGGGGTTGGGCTGGGCTTTGTTGGGCTGGATTTGGATTGGGCTGGGCTTTGTTGGGTTGGGCTTTGTTGGGCTGGGTTGGGTGGGGAGGGATCTTAAAGCTGATCCCATTCCACCCTGCCCTGGCAGGGACACCTCCCTCTGTGTGAAACATGCCCAGGTGATGGCGATTGATCCCTCAGTGATCCCAAAACACACAAAAAAATTCAAATTTTCTGTACTAACGAAAAATAATCCACAAGGATATACTGCATTTAACATAAACCCCATAAAAACCTTCCAAAACTAAATGATAACATTAAATCTATATGTATATAATTTTAAAAAAAGTATTTAATTTAATTTTACAGAGTAAAAAAGTCAAAATTTAAAATAGCTAATTAAAACAATATATATAGCAAAATAAAATTTAAAATGTAATCTTCTTCTTCTTCTTCACAAATTCAAGTAATTTTATATAATTAATTAAAAAAATCCACATTACAAAACATAAAGACCTAATTATTAAATTAAAAGTTAAAATAAATTTATGACCATCTCGTAATTAAGTAATTTAAACTTAAAAAAACCCTTAAAACTTCTCTCTCTACTCCATTTTTACCTTATTAACATACAAAACTACTCACAATCAATAAAACTACAACTTAAATAAAATAACAATAAACACCGAAACCCAAACACAAATTCTACCTCTCGTACTTTTAATTCTAAGCCTAAAAAAAACCCCAAATAATAATAATTAAAAAAAAATCCTCAGCATCTCAGGACACTTGTGGTTTGCCCAGGACAGCAAGGGGAGGATGTGGAGGAGGAGAGCTCCCCATCACCAGGGTTTAGCTTCAAACATCCCAAAATCACAGCTGCAGATGGTGGTTGTGGTACCCTGGAATCTGCACTCCAAAAAAAAGTTTTGGAAAATTCAAATAATTCCTTCTGGGAGCGATAGAGCAGAAATCCCTGGGTTTCTGCTGGCTGATAGAAGTTCCACCGTGCCTGGCTTTTATGGCTCAAAGCTGCCCTGGATTCAAACAGGAACACCCAGCAGGGGTTAAGGGCAGCCCCTGGCAGAAAACACCTGGAAAAATGGGCTAAAAGAGTCAGGAATTTGGAAGGAATGAAGGAAGGAAGAGCTTTTACTGGAGAGACACCTGGGAAAAAGGGCTAAAAGAGTCAGGAATTTGGAAGGAATGAGAGAAGGGAGAGCTTTTACTGGAGAGTCCTGGAGGGAGGGAGGGAGTGAGTGCAATCACAAATTTGCTGTACTGAACATGGGTTTAGGTCAGGCAGAGCATTGGAGCTTCAATCCCTTGGCTCAGAGCAAGAGCCATTAACTCCTGGAGCCAGTCCCAGCTCAGGTGAGACAAAATGTGCTTTTATTCCCTCCCTGCTCCACAGAAAGGCAGGAAAACCTTGGCCTTTGATGGCCAGACTTTAATCACACCTTGCAGGATGTCCCAGGAAGCTGAGCTGTTTGTCTGCATTCCTAAAGAGTGAAAGAAATGTATCTGCTATAATTTAACCTGAATTTTGCACGGGTAAAATGCCTTCCAGCCCGGTTTCTCTGCCTCATTTTCAACAGCAATTTCCTATTTTCCACTATAAATGCAGATATTTGATAAGTCCTGATAATGGGATCCTGCAAATCTGTCGGTGTAATGAGTTCTCTGCAGTCTGGAAGGTGCCACTGTGGTTCTTATTTTGATCATGGGATGCTACAGAGAGAAAACCTGCTGGGAAAAGGGACTATGAGCCTGTGGGAGAGCACCTTTCCTGTTTTCCTGCTTCCTTCTAATATTTGTTGTAAATTCTTTGGAAAAACTCATTTTACATTATTTTAAAAAGGGATACAAGGTGAGGGCGTGGAAGTTTAAATGCTTGTTGTTAATAAATAAACATAAACCCCAGAACTTAAATAGAAATATCACTGTGTATCTTATCATTTCGAAAAAACAGTTTATTTCTACAGTCACTTTGAAATACTTGGAGATAATTTTCCTTTCATATTGTCCATTTCTAATTTATTATATCCATGAGAATTACTTGATAACCTGAATTTCTCTGTGCTTTATCTGTGGAGAAACTGGTCTGGAGAGCACAAGTTCACCCAGAAGTGTTTGTTTTGCTTGATGGGACATTTGCTCCCTCCCAGAGATGGAAGAGTCTGTCCCCATTGATGAAAATGCAATGCAAAATAATCAGGGCAAGGGAAAGCTGTGATGATAAAATATATTTGTTAATGAGCATCATGCACATGTTCAAATGTGGCAGTTCTTCCACTCCCACAGGTCTCTCCCTGACAGGGGAGGCCTTTTCCCAAATCCTTGTTCAGTAAAAACATAAACTGGACTCTTGGTTGTTCTCACTCTCCAGGTTGTTTGTTATTTTCTGAGCAGCAATTTCTGCACACCAGGCTTTGCACCAGCTTGGCCTGAGGGAGAAAAGGCACCAAAAAGCCTCCAACACACAGAATCAAGGTTCTCTTCAAGAGAATTCATCCAACTATCACTAGGAATGGACATTATTTCTTTGTCTTCCGGTAACCAACTAAATTTCCATTCATATGATTCTACACTGTGGCAAATTCTAACCAATAGCTCTGTGTCCCCAACACTGCAGAATGTGCAGGAGATGGAGAAGGAGGAAGAAGCCTGAAACCCACAAGGATCCTCCAGCTTGTCTCCATCTCCTTACCATGCTAACAAACCCAAAAATCTCAATTTCTCTATCCCCTGGGATCAATTCCGTATTCTGCTGCTATCTAATTGACATTCTGGAAAGTTCTGTTTGATCCCAGAGCCTGGGAAGCCCTTTCCATGGATGAAGGTTAAAAGCAGTGTTTGTCAGAGGGTTTGGATCCCTTAAAACCTGCAGAGAAATATTCTCTGCATTCTGGATTCCAACACTGCCACAAAATGGGGAGCCCTGATTTTTGTCAGGAGTGCAGGGAATGGCCTCGTGCCCAGGGATACCAGTCCAGGGAAACTGGGGCTGGAGGCTGCTCCCAGTGTTTAAACTCCCAAATAAGTAACCAAGCCATTCTCAAAATGGCCAGGTGAATGTATTTTAAAGTAATTAATTGCTGGTTAATTGCCAGGCAGGTTACTATCCTGGACAATAAAATTCCTGGGTATTTTTGGTGCCACAATGTGAATATTTGTGTCTGGACTGACAATCCTAAGGCAGCTGCACAGCTTCTGCCTGGTCTACAAATCTCAAAGAGGTGCTCATCAATTTTTTAAAAACATGAGCTGGCAGTGGTTCAGTGAAACAATGGAATTGAATGAAAATCGTGACATTGGGAAGCTTAATTAAAATAACTGCTGATATAAAGTGCTACGGGATAAGAACTGTACATGATAATAATAAAAACAATTAGAAGCCTGTAAAAGAAACTTTCCAACCTGCTGGCCACTGGCTTTTCCATGGCCACTGCAGCTCTGGGAATATGTTAGTGGATATTTGGGCTCTAGCCATGCTGGAATAACTCTGAAAAACTTGCCAGGGGCATAAATTCTCCAAGATGTGACAAACCCCTGATGTTTCAAACTCCTCCTGAAGCCAGGAACTGCTTCCCAGGGAAACTCTGCTGACACCTGAGGAGCTTCTGGATGGAGAATGCCACGATGGAGCTCCAGGTGTGAGCCCTGGCTCCAGCACAGGTAAAATCCATTTTTTCCTCTGGGATGCAGCCTCGGCCATAGGGAGGAGCTGTGCTCTGCCTGGGAAACATCGAGAAAGGAGAGTGCAGATATTTTAAAGCCAATTCTTGTTGTTTTTCAAACCTGAGCTGTGCTTTTGTATGCACTTGGATGTTTGAAAAGCCTAAATTAGCATTCACAGAGCTGTTGGCAATTTGGGGGCCAGATTTTGCTCGTATTTCCCTTTGTACAAAGCAGGAATGTGCAAGGAGAAATTGGCAGTGCACCCAGGACAGATTTGAGCTTGTTTAAACTGAGTTTCTAGAATTGCTTTGCTCTTCTTCAGGCTGTGTGAGCTCCCAAACTGGTGCTTCACTGAGGGAGTGATGGGTCCTGCTCTGAGCACATCCCCAGCCCAGCTCCTGGTGATTTCCACGGTGACATCCTCACTGCTCCAGCTGAGTCCAGCTCTGGTGAAATCCTCTCTGCTGAGTCCAGCCCTGCATTACTGCCACTGATCTGGTGTTTAATGCTGGCTGCTGCCAGCTGGGAGGGATTTCAGGTGTTCCTGAGCCTCCTGCCAGCCTCCCAAGGCATTGCTGGGACACAGCAGCATCCCTGTGATGAGCTGCTGCAGGGCAGTGCTGGCAGAGCCACGCTGGCCACAGGCTCCCAGGAGCTTTTCCTGGGCTGGGTTTGTTCATTCTGTGTTTGGGTTGGAAAACAGAGAGAGGTTTTAGAAACAGAACTAAATTGCTGCAGCAGAAAGGAAATGGTGGAAGTTTCCAGCACCTCCATCCCTGGCAGTGTCCAAGGTCAGGTTGGACATTGGGGATTGCAGGGAGGGTGAAGGTGTCCCTGCCCTGGATGGGCTTTAAGGTCCTTCCAACCCAAACCATTTTGGGATTCTGTGATTCCATAAAATCAACCCTTGCAGGTTGCTGAGCTTTTTGGCACCTCCTTTGTGTCTTTTCCTTTCCTCTTTTGCTGCAAAGAGGATGGAGGATGTGCAGCCGTGCCCAACAGGGAAAGGAGGGGGTGAGGTTTGGCTCCAGGCTCCAGGGAGGGTGGCACTCACAGCTTGCACAGGTTTGGAATTATTTTGGAAAATGTCTGGGCTCTGAGACCCAAACCCAGCAGACTGAAAGCCTGTGGGACATGGAATGAATTTGGAGCCCCTGAGCTGCCCTGGGCAGTGCCAGCACTCCCCTCTCTGCCTGCAGGGAGCAGCCAGAAATGCTTTGTTCCTCAGTTTCCCCAGCAGGAATTAGAAGCATTCCTCAGTTATAAGTTAATTTTCATTGTCCACAGGAAAGGGATCATTTTTAAGTTCATTATCCCGTGATGCATTTCCCTCAGTGCAGACAGAGAGCTCAGGTTTGAGGGCTGGGGGCACTCCTGAAGTGAGTCCTAAATGGAGAATTAGTGCAATAAATGGATCATTCTTTGTCTTAATGCTAACAGATTCTGGCTGCTCTGGACTGTCAGAAAGTGCAGTGACTGAGTCATTTTAGCCTTTCCTATCACTGTAATTAATTCTGGATCAAATGCTGCTGTGTTTGTGTCTCTAGTAGCTCTCATTGGAGGAAGGCGGCTGGGGAAACATTATTGTTCAAGCAGTTTAGGAGTAAAAATACATTTAATTCTGAATTTGTTATTCCTTGGGTTTCGTGCAGCCCGCTCTGCTTTCCTCCTGGGTTTTGTGGGAGAGGGAGACAAGAACTGCTGCAATAGCTGGTATGATTAATGCCCTGCAGGAACCTAATGGTTATGGAATTACTGCATGTTTGAAGGGTCTGACATGGCAGGTAATTTCTCCCTGCTCTCCCTGCCCTGGCTACACGAGATTTAGACTTGCTGATGCTCCCGAGGAGCTTTCCCAGCCCCAGCTGCAGAGCTGAGGCCCAGAGATGGTGGGGATAAGGTAAATAACCTCTCTGGCCACGGGCAGCTTATCTAAATGAAAACCCAGCTCCCAGCCCCTGGGAATCTCTGCCATCGCTCCTGCGAAAGCCCATATTTAAAAAAGAAAATGAAATGTTGGAGTTTTCAATTTCAAGTGGGTGCAAGTATTTCGGTTGCAAAAAAAAAAAAAAATAAAAAAAAAAAGTGAAAATTAGATGGTAGATTGTTAAAAAAATAAATGCTTTGGCATCCAAAAATGACAGAGTGCAAAATCCCACATTTTATTCAGAGCAAACAAAACCAATCAAGGCCTTTCACAGGATATGAATGGAAGGGACCCACCAGGAGCTCTGAGTCCAGCTCAGCCTGCTCAGAACCAGCTCTGGAGTTCCACCAGTGCCTTTGTGGTAGGAAATGTCAGCAATTCCACTAAAGCTGTTCATTCCCAGCTCCCCATTTTCCCTTTTGCTCCCCAATTTCCCTTTTTTCCCCACGGAAGCAGCAGGGTGCACCAGGGAAAGAATTAAAGACTGAATTTTTAACCTGAATCAAATATCTAATGAAACTTCTAAACCTCTCTTCTGATGCCAAATTCTGGGTGCAGCAGCTGCTCCACAGCTCCTGCAGGTGTGCCTGTGGGTGCAGGGGGGATCACCCATGGGTGGTGCAGCCCAGCCTGGCTCAGGGACCACCAGCAGCAGGTTTTGCCCCACTGAGACTCCCCTCTGCCTCCAGAAATTTCAGCTAGAGTTGTTCATCTTCCCGGTGTATTTTAGGGAATTGAACAAATTAGAAAAACTATTGAAGCAAGAGCTTCCCTCTGCCTCTGTCAGGTAACGCTGCGCTCGGAATTTATCTGAGGAAAGAAGAACTTTCACAGCCCAGTGATTCCACTTCTTATTCTTTCTACACTGTGAAGTATCATAATATTCTTTAATAGTGTCATACTTATATTTCACGGTCTAATCCACTTTTCTCCTGCATTCCCATTGTATTTTATCCAGTTGGAAGTCTGCAGCGTGCTGACGATCAGCTGCTCGCAGCGCCGCGGGGCTGAGGCAGCGCTCAGCCTTTCATCAGGAATTGTCTCCTTTTTTTAAACTGAAACACTGCAAACTTTGTGCTGCAAAGGATTATAATGTCCTGCGCATAATGTACATTTTCTTTACCTTTTCCATTATCTGCCTCGCAGCAGAGCACATTTGTCACTGGTTTTCTTTCCTCGTGCCTTAATGAGAATCTCGGGTTTGGGAATGTGTTGGTTCTGTCCTTTGTGTCTAATCTGTGCCCTCTATTTCTCTCCCCCTCTTGGAGATAAAAGTGCATTCTGCTGCTGTTGCAGTTCCAGCTGAATTTGATCAAGATAGAGGAACTGACTCATCACCTTTTCCTGAATCTTTAGGAACTGCTGTGGCACACGTGGCCTGGAGGAGCCGGATCAGCGCCGGGCAGCGTCTGCTGGGGCTGCTGAGAGGGAATAAGAGGCTTTATTGTTGTTTTCACCCACATTAAGTCTCCTTTGGATCCTGACTCTCTTGATTTTATCATTTATAAGTGGAGAGAGAGGGGAAAAAGCTAAGCTGATGGCTGGGAGAAGGACACGGAGTGTAAAGCTTCCTCCGATGTTTTCCGTGCCTAATGGGCTGGGACAGTGGTTGCTCTCTCCAGGGAATTTTGCTGGGAGCTGTGCTTAATTCTCTGTCCCAGGCAATGCTGGATCCTTCACAGGAGATGCTGCAGGCACCACTTTTCCTCTGGCATAATAACAGGGCTCATAACTTTGGTTTCACAATTCCCTCATACCTCAGCCGGGATCAATGGGAAGTTTCTAAAGACCCTCAGTCACTCCAGGGCACTGGGAAATGGAGTTTAAACAGAAATTTAAATGGAAGTGTGAACCTGAGCAAGTGCTGCTTAACCAGCAGGGCCACTTCTTCCCTGCAAATCCATCCCTGCCTGCAGGAGGGGGTGGCAGAGGTCAGCGCCGATCTCCAGGGAATTGGGAATTTGGATTTGTGCAGAGATGGTTCTTGAGCACAGCTCCACAGCCAGCAGCTCCTTTTGCAGCCTGCAAACAGCACGTTCCCCTCTCTTCTCAGCAGCCTGGCTTTTCCTGGGGGTCTCCTTGGCCCTTTCCTGGGGGTCATTCCAGAGGCTGGGAATGGGGCAGTTTCCTGCAGGAGCACAGAGTGGTGGAGCTGCTTTGGGCCAGCACCCCCAGGAACCAGCAGAGTTGGGTCTTCTCCAGGGCTGCAGTGACAATTTGCTTTAGAGCAGAGCTCTGTTTGCTTTGGGGACTGCTCAGAGGGACAGTGGGCTGCAAAACCAGGATTTTAGAGACCTTTTCACATTGGGGAGTGTTCAGAGGGACTGTGGGTTGAAAGGACAAGATTTTGGAGCCCTTTTCATATTGGGGAGTGTTCAGAGGGACTGTGGGATGCAAAAACAGGATTTTAGAGCTGTTATTACATTGTGGAGTGTTCAGAGGGACAGGATTTTGGAGGACTTTACATTATCTTACAGCCAAGAATTTCTCTTCACTTCACTGGGCTCGAAGACTGTTGCCTGCCCCAGCTCCAATCCAGGAGAATGTCAGAACACAACCTCTCCATATATCATAGATATCATATTGATATCATACATCAATAGTTTGGGTTGGAAGGGGAAGTTTTGACTTGTTTGAATTCTGATCTTCCCAAGCTAACTGCTGGGTGTAAATCCATATAACTGGGACCTGCCTTTAGTGGGTCCATAATTAGATTTTGGATCCCATGTTTTCCTGCTCCTCACAATGGATATTTTCCCCAGTGTCTCATGGGTTTGTGTCTTCTTTTTTTACTTCACTCCTCTAAGCCTCATCTCTGCTCCTCTAATCTTATAAATTACTGAAATGATTTTTTTATTTTTCCCCGGAGCTGGGGCTGGAATTTCTGAGCAGGATGAAATTTTTCTGTGGAGATGAAGATCCTGTGTTTTAATTGCAGCTCAGGGCAGGTAAGCTGATTTGGGGTTTTTCCCAGGAAAACAAGCTTGGCTCTGGCACGGCTGCTCTGCTCCCCACCATTGCTATGCCTCCACCTCAGATGCCTTCTGATTTTATTTTGGGCAAACTCCTTGAAATCCAAAGATTTTCCTTTAGTTTGTTTTGCTTTGCTTTGCTGGGCCAGGGGTTATTGCTGCAATCTCTGCTATTGCAGGGAAACTTAAATGGGGTTTTTCCCTCCTACTGCAAAAATCCAGGAAAAGAAAGTGTCTGTGTGGAGGGGAACTTGGAAAGGGAAAGGAAAAGCTGTTGTGTTATGCAGAAGAATTTCCTTGTTTTTTTTTAACTGCCTCTTGAGATTAGAATTCTCTGCCTTTATTTTTAGCAGCCAGGCTGGTGGCAGGAACAATTCCTTCCCTTGCCTTTGTCAAGTAGGTAAATACCACATTTATTTTATTTAAAGCAAAATCTGGATGCACAGGAAATGCACCAGTCCTCTGAGGAAAGCACGGGGAGCTGGGACTGCAGGCACAGCTTTCCTGCACTCATAATATTGCCATTAGCACTGAATTCCTGAACGCTGGGTTTTATTTAATGCTAACTTTGTGTTTGAACAGATGGGGCTCTGTAATGTAAAGACAATCAATTCTCATACAAAAAAATGATAAATGAAGAACAGAAAAAGCATGTCGGATTTGCAAGAAGTTTTAACATATTTATCTCTGTTACAATGAAGGTTCTTCTAAAGAATAATTGCTGATTAAAGCAGGTTTTATCACAGGTGAACTGTTTTCCTCCCTCTCCTCTCCAATAGGTAGAGAAATGTTGCCTTTTAGTTTTGATTTGTCCTTTCCTAACCCACCAAATCCCACTTGTGATTTGTGCTTTTACTGAAATAGAAAAGGATTAAGTGACATGGTGGAGCTTTAGATGTTGTGCAGCAAATCACACTGTCACAAACTGGAAGGAAAACTCCCAGGAATGTGAATTTACACGGAGTTGGAGAGAGCTCTTTTGGGTTGCAGGGTATAAATATGATTATGAAAGGGGGTGGAGAGAGGCAGAAAGAAAGCAGAGAATCAGAGGAATGCTGGGATTTAAATTTGGGTTATTTTCTATTTAAATCTGCAGGCAGATTCTCCTGAGGGAAAGAGCCCAGGCAGCTCTGGCTGAGCCCATATGGAAAGGCTCCTTTTTTCCTCCTCATGGGAATGTGCTCTCCAGCAATTCCCAATATTTATTGCCAGCACTGAGGGAATTAGTACAGGTTAAATCAGGCCATGGCTCCTCAGGCAGCTCCTGGGAGGAGGAGGAGGAAGGTCCCAGCTCCAGCAGGAGGAGGAGGAGGAGGAGGAGAAGGAGAAGGTCCCAGCTCCAGGAGGAGGAGGAAGAGGAAGAGGAGAAGGTCCCAGCCCCAGGAGAGCCCCAATACATTCTGAGGGGACAGGAGGTGACAATGTGGGAATGGGGTCAGGAAAAGTTTGGGATGCACCAGAGCAGCTTGGGCTGAGCACAATCCAGTGGGAAAACAAAACCTCAAGCACTCAGCAGGGCAAGAGTGGCCAGCTGCCCCTGAATATTGAGATATTGATGCCTTTATCCCCCTTGCAGGAGGGAGAAGTGTTGGAAGGAAATTCCCTGCCGAGGTCCCAACAAAAACGAGCCCTGTGTGTGATGTTTGAGTGGCTGCAGCACAAGGAACAGGAAAATTCAGGGTCTGCAAACTCCACTCCCAATGCCATTTGTGTCACCTGGAGCTGGGGGATGGATCCCCACTGAAAGGCTGCCCCGAGCTGACCCCACCATTTCCTATTAACTTTTCACTCCCCTGTACACAGATATTTATTACCTGGGCAGGCCTGACCTTGCTTTGCCCTTAGGATCTGGAATTTCCAGTTCACACCTGGCTGCAGCACCGAATTGTGAGGAAAAAGGGCTGAGGATTTCAGTGGGGTCATAGAATCCTTCAGAACATGTGGAGACGCCGTGGGCAGGTGTCATGGTTTTAATTTGAATTGGGTAGAAACACTAAGTTTTGTTTCAGTTTTAGTTTGCCAATTCAAAATTTCCAAAATTAAGAGCAAAGCAGACTCGAACTTAGAAGGAATAGAACTTTATTAACTAATACTAAAGAAAAAAAGAAGTCAGAATGAAACCTTCAAAACACTTCTCCTCCCCCTACCAACTATTCACTTTTTCCCCTAATGTAAAAAGACAAAACTTGGGCTTTTCAGTCAGTTATCACTGTTAAAATAATTATTTCTCAATTCATTAAGGGGAAAGGAGTGCAACTCACCCCTCCAGAAACCAGAAGAGAGCTATTTCCAGATTTTCACCTTAAAATGTGCATTCACGAGAGGCGTATCTACTTTTTTTATTGGTTTAATCAGGTGTCAATATTACAAAATCATCTAATTTGGGCTAAACCATGACAGCAGGCTAAATCCAAATCAACATCCCAGTGCCTTATTAACCAAACCATTTCAGCTCATTCCATGGGCTCGGCTTTGTGGAGGCTGAGAAGAGAGAATTGGAAATCTCACCTAATTCCCCCCGTTTTGTAAAATAAACAAGCAGATCCCGTGGATGTGATGCTGTGTGTCACATCCTGGGTCTCAGCCCGACCTCCCCGGGGTGGGGAGCCTTTGATGTCGTTCCAGATTGTTCCTCTCCCCCAGCTTTGTCTGGGAGGGGAATTCCTGCCTGACAGCCGCTCACACTCCCACATAGCCACGCTGTCAAAATATTACACCCTGCCCTAAATTATTTGGTAGCAATGGGAAAAACACCTGCTTGCTGAGAACACTTCTTCCTTTTCATTATCCGCAGGAATTTGGGGGGAGATGGATTATTTCAAATGGAAATGACAGCCCTGTGCAGGAGCAGGGAATTGTTGATTCTTCTTGTTCCACTCCTTGACATTCAGGTGCGTTGTTCTGATTCCCTTTTCATCGTGTGGGAGCAGCTTCCCGAGGTGAGGGAGATATATCCTATTATTTATCCATTACATCCTGTGGCATACGATGCACAGAACCTTTTTGGGCTAACGGTGCAGCAAAGGCTGCTTTTTAATTATAAATACACATCAAATATGCAGGCAGGCAAAATTGACAGGAGCAAAAGGAGAGCAGGAACGGGAGGAATGGCTTGGAACTGCTGTGCTGTGGGAAGTTTGGAGAATTTGTGTTACAATATTCAGAGGTGTGTTTTAATTTGATTGAAAAATGGATTGACAGGCAGTGCCAGTCTGAAAAGGCATTTTTCTCTCTGACTGTCTAAACAGTTGCTGTGTAATATTTATATTTGTCATGTGTTTTTCTAGATACAGCAGTTCTTCAGTAGTTAAATTTATCACATGAAAACACTCTCAAAGTCCTTATGTGTAGGTTTTTAATAGTATTTGGTGGTTTATAGGGTTGGTTGGGTTTGAACAGAGGAAGACTGAGAAAGTGAGAGATGATGTCCTGTGCCCACTGAGAGAAGATGACCTCGGTTTCTTGAGATGAAGAGAACTCTTGTTCTTGTTGGTTTTTAGGTGTTTTTTTTACAATATTATGGTGTCTGTAAAAGGAAATACATAAACAGGGGCACTCTTCTTCTTTCCTTGCACTAATCCAAAGGGAGGAGCTGAACTGGCCACGGGGTTTTTTCCATGGCTGTGTTGGGATGGCAGGCAGGGAGCAGGGGCTGGGAAGGGTGGGGATGGGGGGATGCTGAGGATGGAGTTGGATCTGTCACCCCAGGGAGCTGTTCCCTGTGCAGTGAGCACAGCAGGGCAGGGAGGGGCTGCCCAGGGGCTGGGGGAGGCTGGAGAGGGGACAGCACCAGAACTGGCACCAGCAGAGCCCAGCAAGGGGGAGCAGCCCTGTGCCAACCCAGCTCAGCTGGGACAGTCCAAGCTCTCCTGGTGATCCCTTCTGGAGCTGAGCTGGAGCAGAAATTAGACAGAGCAGAAGGATAAATTGGGGATTTATTCCAAGGCCTCCCTGGGCACACCTGGGCAGCACCAGAGCCCGGCTGGGACACACCCAAGGGCAGCCCAAAATGGGCACAGAATGGACACCCGGCCACCAGGGCTCACACTTGGAGAAGTTCTGCTCCAGCAGCACCTTGGAGTTCATTGTGCAATTCCAGCTCCAGCTTAGGGAGCTCCATCCTCCTTGGTTTGCCTTCTGCCTTCACCCTTGGCTTTGTCCTTGGGCTGAAAGTTGTCCTTGGTATTAAACTGGAGCAGGAATTGTTTTGTGTCCCTGCTCTGTGAAGAGAGCTCAGTAACACTGAATATGAAACCTAAAACTGCTCACCAAAACAGCCCAGAGTATAAAAAATACAAAATCTAAAACCTAAGATGTCAATGAGGACACTGAGGTGCTGGATGTGTTTGGAGACATCTCCATTCCTTGTTCCTCAGTGACATCCCATGAACTGCAGAGCTCTCCCTGCCCAGGAGCGGAGCCTGGAGTGAGGGGTGGGAGCAGCTCCTGCTGCCAAGTGGCAATGGAGATGTTTTTATGACATCTGCTGGCCATAAAATCTCAACTCCTTCAAGGGAAAACGGCAGTTCAAAGCCTGTGGAAATAGTAATTTCTTGTAAGACATCCAAAAACAAATAAATATATGGACACGCAGCTTTCATTGACACACATATATCCACTTACTGTATTGCACTTTAATGTTTCCCCCCATCAAATGCTTCAGGCTTTTTACATATTTATTATCTGCAGGTAAAGAGGAGCATATTAGTAAAAAAATTAAATCTATAAAATATTGAAAAGGGAAGGAAAAGAATATTTATTTAGCCAGGAGATTTATTCAATGCTAATGTGAAATATATCAGCACAAAGATGACATGACCTGGCCCCTGTTCAACAACCCTTGAGGTTACAGCACCAATTTTCACTGCATTCAGCCCCAAAGCAGGAGCCACGCTGCTGCTGTGCCTTTGGAGTCGTTATTTTCAGAGTTTCAAACCAGAAGGGGATTTTGAGGCAGGCTGCAGGCCCTGAGAGGGGATGTGGCAGGGTTGGGATGGTTTGTTCCTGGCTCCAGGAAATGCAGATTTTGACCTGATGCCATGCAGCAGCTCTTTGGAGATGGGGAAAAATCAGCTGTGGTAATTAAAAATGCTCCTAAGGCTTCACAGGCTGGAAAAACTGGAAATATTGAGCTAATAATTGACTTGGGCTGGACCTGGCCCATTGTTCACCGTGGTTTTTACAAAATACCTTCCCCAAACCTAAAAGCTTTGTCAGGCTCATCACAAGGGGTTTGTAGGCAAATGATACTGTGGGTTCTTGCCTGACCTAAATTATTCTGAGAGCAAGAAATGCAAAAAAACCCCCAAGTTAAATTAGTCCTTAGCAGAAATTTCAGGCAATGGACACTCTTCCATGAATATTTCATGCCAGGCTATAAATAATTCTGTTGGATTTGGAAGAGCAGAAAGTGACTACTCGGATGATGTAGGGCATTTATGTAAGGCTGATCGCCTGGTGCCTGCTGCAAGAGACACATCCATTCATGGAATTCAAGTAATGTCTGGGCAAATTGGGCATTTTCCCATGAATTCCTCTGCAATTGCTCTTTGTTTCAACTGTTAAGGCTGGAACAGACAACCACAGCCCTGTCATTCACCTCTGATGGTACCTGAGAGCAAAAGGAGATGTTTTCACAAAGCTGCTCCTTTTAGGGATGTTTTATTCAACATTCTAATGCCAGTGCTGAATATGTTGAGCTGATAAAACACAAGTTTGGTAAGTGGTGAGGTGCAGGGCCCTCTGAACCTTCACTCACATGTAAAAATCAGCTCCACTCGATGGAATCATCTTCCCTAGGGACTGACTTGGATGGGGTTTTCCTCTGCCAGTGGTGATCATCTCTTCATATCGACCAGGGGAAAAAAGGGAAGAATTTGAATTGTTTCTTCTTGCTGACCATCTAGGATGGATCTTATGCCAATTAATAAAGAAATCAAAATGTTCTGTGTCTCAGCATCATTCAGCTTGGACAAGCCCTGTGGGATCCTTGAGTCCAGCTGCTCTCCCACCACTGCCCCATGTCCCCAAGTGCCACATCCACAATCTTTGAATCCCTCCTGGGATGGGAACTCCCCCACTGCCCTGGGCAGCCTGGACAGCCCTCTCAGTGAAGAAACACAGTTTAATCCTTCTCTTCTCCTTCTGATTTGTCCATTCACATCCTGCTCAGTTTCCCAGGAATCCCAATGCTCATTCACTTTCCTTTCCCTCTGCCTAAAACTTTACTTCTTTTTTTTGTCCCTCCTTTATCCAATTTCCAAGCTGTATTTCATTCCCCCCTTTTTCCCCATGTATGTGATCCCTTTTGCAATGCCAAAAGTGCTGCTGGTCCACCAGAAATCTGGGGAGCAGCAAAGAACTTTCCTGTCTCTCATCTGGAACGTGTCAGGCACCTAGATTCCCATGGGTCCAGGAGAGAAACAGGAGAAAGGAGCAGGAATTGGGAAGTCAAGAGGAGATTTGGCACCAAACAGAAATTCCAACAGCTGGGAAAACACGTTGGGGTGCAATGAAACCTTCCAGGAGGTGTTTGCATGAGCTCAGGTGGGAAGGACCCAGCCCCTGGCAGCTCCTCCCCAGGTGGCAAGAGGAAAACAGGAGCACGGATGTGCTGGGAGCACCAGCCCTGGGAGGAAATTCTTTCCCATTCTTTGCTGTTGCCATTCAAGCTTCCCCTCTGCTCCTTTAGCAGCTGCTGTGCAATTGGAGAATGCCCAAATCCCATTTTTTTCCGGAGTTTTTCTGATTTATTTAAAGCTTTTCCAAGTTATTCTTGTAGATGTGGAGTTCTTAAATGCTGATAATGTCCTTTAACCATGCTGGGAGATGGTGAATATTCCTGCCTCTGTGTGACTGGAGCAGCAGGCTGACAGGCAGGAATAACTTTGGGAGCAAACCACACTGGATGTGTTCTGGATCTGTTTTAGGGAGCACAGAAGGAGTTAAATAAACCAGAGCTGGAAGGACATTCCCAAATCCATAATGCACAAGATTGGCATTCCTTCTGCATACAAATAACTTGGATTAGCAGGATGTGCCATTGCTTTCACCATAAAAATATCCACTCTCACATTATTTTAAGACACTTTCAAAATAGAGCGGAGTTAAAATATTTGTTTTAAACTATCCAGGGATCCTTGCACAATCTTTTTTGATTGCTTTTTATAGCCCTTCTCCACCCTGAGTCACTTAGCAGTTCCTTTTCCTGAAATACCAGTGGTAACTCTCTCTCCATCCCCGTGATGGATGTTTGTGTGAATTCCTTTCACTCCTCGCAGTGAAGCCTTTCAGCACTGCCTCCCCACTTTGGGACAAATGAAGCCTAAACGGGGGTTTAGACAAAATATTGGGAAATAAAGTTACCCAGAGCAGCTGGGGCTGCCCCTGGATCCCTGGAAGATCCAAGGCCAGGTTGGACATTGGGGTTGGAGCAGCCTGGGACAGTGGGAGGTGTCCCTGCCATGGCAGGGGTGACTCTGGGTGGGATTTAAGGTCCCTCCCAACCCAACCCAGTCTGGGATTCTCTGCTCACTGGCTGTGGGAGGTTTTTAATTTACCACATTTCACGTTCCACACCCTTTCTTTTGGACCTTGACATTTCACTATTGATGCTAAAGGCTTTGTGGAAGGCAGGAGGGACTTTGTGAAGCTCCTTCCATGTCACTCAGAAGTGGGAGTGTGTTTGGGAGCTGCTCCTCTGAACCTGGCCCTGTTTTCATTTCTCTCCCTCACAGCCGAAGGTAACATCACGCTGTGTTCTTTTCTTGCTTTTATAAATTGAATATCTGCTTTTCTCCTGGCTCCCCTCAGGAGCATCTGAGGGAAATTGTTTTTCTGTCCTGCAAAACACTTCAGAAACTTTCCCTCCCCAAATTGAGTTGAGTGCTTTTGTTTCTTTATTGCTGCTTTTCCTGCAAGCAATAGGTTCCATTTGCTGGGCATTTCAAGGAGCTTTGATCTGTATCAGGTTTGAATTTTAACTTCCTTTCTTTATATTTTGGAACGAAAAGAATTTTCCAGCTTCGTGTTCTGCCAGTTTTTACATCAGCCCTTTCCCACAAAAACCCTTGATTTGTACCTGTTGGATTTTTAAATGGAAATACTGGGTTGAAGTTGTCACAGGTGCTTTTTGTACTTTACTCCTCCCTGACAGGTGAGGGCCAGAGTATCTCCAGCTGTGGGGATCTTTTCCTTGGAGTCTCAAAGATTTCCAGCTAATTTTGACATCTAAAATAGTTTCAAGTTCCCTCCACACTCTTATTTGTCCCCTTTTATCTCTTCCAGTTCTCCTGAATTCCACTTTGTGCATTTTCTAGTTTTCCCTCTTGTCCTGGATTGTTTTCCATCTCTTCCTGACACACAGAGCTCCAGTAAGAGGTTGGTAAACTCTTCAAAGAGCTCAAAGAAACTACCACTTTCCATCATCTCTTAATTCTTTACCTTTTGAGCAGTGTAGAATTTTCTCCTCCACCTGTCAGGCTGTGTGTAATTAATGCTGTCTTCCTGTTCTCCCAGCTCCCACATCCCTTCCTTCCCATCTCCCCGTGGCTCTGTTTCCTCTGCCAGTTTGAAGGGACCGATTATTCTGCCTAAGAGGCAAAAAAAAGTTCAAGTTGTTTTTCATGTGACAGCAGCAACATCAGCAGAAGTTTTGTTTCAAAAGTGCTGCAGTATTGCCCGAGAATGGAGGGGAACTTTTCCATTCCAGTCCTCTCTGGGAGATGGGAAGGTGGCCATGGCAGGGGCTGGAATGAGATGGGATTTAAGGGCCCTTCCAACACAAACCATCCTGGGATTTAAATCCTGCTGCTCCCTTCAACCCAAACCATCCTGGGATTCTGGGATTTAAATCCTGCTGCTCCCTTCAATCCAAACCATTCTGGGATTTAAATCCTGCTCCTCCCTTCAACCCAAACCATCCTGGGATTCTGGGATTTAAATCCTGCTCCTCCCTTACAACCCAAACCATTCTGGGATTCTGGGATTTTAGACCCTGCTCCTCCCTTCCAATCCAATCCAATCCAATCCAATCCAATCCAATCCAATCCAATCCAATCCAATCCAATCCAATCC
>CM031868.1:19840312-19867530 GCA_018697195.1 Certhia americana | reverse complement strand
CTTCCACAAGGAACATAATCCATCTTTCCATCACCCCCTGGAGCCTCATTCCCTGTGAGCACCTCACAACTTCCACAAGGAACATAATCCATCCTGCCATCAACCCCTAGAGCACTCTGTGGACACCTCAACTCCCACCAGGAACATAATCCATCCTTCCCTGGAGCCCCATTCCCTGTGAGCTCTCCGTGGTGCCCCCAGAATGCCAGCAGAGGAGCTGAGCCCCTGTCTGAGGGGCTGCCAAGCCCAGCCCAGGTTCATTAAGAGCTCTGCTGGTGATTTATTCGTGCCTGGGAGAGATTGCAGCTCCATCCCCACAGCACTGCGTGACCACTGACTTCTCAGCAATGATTGATTATCACCTCAGAAGGGATTCATTAAGAGATCCCTTCACACAAACCCCTCCCAGAACGTGCTGCGACTCCTTTAATAAAGCACAAAGAAGAGGGTTCAGCAGCTTGTATCAATATTCCAGCAATGAGTGTAAATTCAGCCCATCTCCATTGCTCAGATGAGTGTGAAGCAGAAGAAGGAACGAGGAGCTTTGTGCTGTTATTGCCCAATCTGCCAGGACCTGTGGATTGGTTCTATTCAGCAATGGGCTCTCTGCAATCTGTATTTATTTGGGGAGCTGTGGCAGCAGGAGAACAGCTGGAGCTGTGCTGCCAGCTCTCCCTTCCTGGACCCCAGTGCTCCCAGTAAAGGACTGCATTCCCACAGGGAGCATCTCCAGCCTACTGCAGGACACCTTGGCACAGCTGATCTACTCAGGCTGAGGTGCCACTGAACAGCAAAAAGGGATTGATTTATTTATTCCTAGAGCTCCCTGATGTGTATTATCAGTGCCCAAGGTCTGTGTCCTTCAGCAGCACAGCTGATGTCACCCTGTGGGAATTGAGAATTCGGAGAAATATTTCTTTGCATGTTTAAGAGATTTTAAAATCTCTGACAAACAATGTTTTTAACCTTTGTACATGAAAAAAGGGCTTTTTAGGCTCTGGAATGAAGCAAGAGCTTTCAAGAATGTGTATTAGATAGTAGAATAGTGTGTAGTGTATCACAGGGTGAGAATTTTAGATTTATGGGGTTTTTAGGATGGTGAGCAGGGAAGATGGATCCTCGTGGCTTCTGGGCTTCTTCCTTCTTCTCTGCCCCATTTTTTGCTGTGAATGTGGCACTTTCTAACTGGCTTAGAATAGAGTCTGACTTTCTAATATGAATAATAGTTATTGGAGATTCTGTATAAATATTGCTTAGGTGGGTTTTAATATAAAAGTACACCCCACCCTGTGTGGGTGGGATTGTGCCTTGGATTGACCTGCAGTGCAGAGCTCTGCTGGTCAGGAGAAAGAATATTAGAGATAAAAAAGAATAAACAATAAATGAAACAACGGAAGAGACAGCTCATGACCAGTTCCTCAAACTCTGGCTGGGGAGAAAAAAGACTTTTTACATTCTCGGGTTTCTCAGTGCAGCCGTGAGAAGAAAAAACAATCAAAAAATATTTTTATAAAACCCAAGATCACCCTGCCACTCTCCTGTCCCAAAATGCAACATTTTTCCCCATTTTACTCTTTCAGTTGAGCTCAAAACCCAATCAAGTGTGTTAAGCAGCTCCCACGTGTGTGCTACAGTTTAAACGAGCTACCTTCTAAATTACATTATGTACAAAATGTCAGTCCAGGGTACAGAAAAAAATGCTGAATTTTGGATTTGCCTCTTTGGTGGATTGTTCCTGTTATTCCTACCCCCATCCTGAAGTGCAATTTAGTTGCTGGTTCAAAGCAGTGTCTGGGTTTTAGTCTTTCTCAAGAGCTGAAGGAAAAGCCTTGATAAAAAGGGTTGGAATCAGCTTCATCCAAGCATTTAAAATTACGAAGAGCTGAAGACAGAGCAGGCAATTTTCTGTCAGTTAACTAATCATGGAACAACAGGACAGAAATAGCAACAACCCCAAACCATCAGCAACTGGCTCCCAATCTCCAGCAAAGAGAAGAATTTGTCTGCACGCACCCAGAGCTGTGTCTGTCTGCCTCCTCCCAAAGTTCCAGTCTTTTGTCAGAGTCAGGATTCCTTAGGAATGCTGGATTATTCTGCTTGTGCTTTAGAGATCGTTTTTATATGAAATAAAACCTCTGCATTTAAAACTGCTCTGTCAACTCCAGCCCTGCCAATTACAGTTAGGTACAAACTCTGCTGGGAAGCTTTGGGTTTTGGGGGGTCCCATTTGTTCCCATATTGGGAATCCAAGGGTTTGCACTGCTCTGCAATGGCAGAGTACCAAATATTATGGAGTAAGCTCAGGATATAAGAAAATGTAAAAGAAAATAGTCCCTAAGCAATTTAATACTAAATTAAAAATTGAATCCTAACCCAATTCCCCAGTAATGGACTATTTCTAATTAATTACCTTGTGTGTCTATAAAGATTTTTTGTGGACCTCCCAGGCATGATCCATTTTGCCAGGGTTGTTTTTATAGGAACTCATTTATCTCAGTGAATGAGTCTCAAACCTTTTGGAGACTGTGCTGAGCTTTACCTCGCAGCCACAGGGGTGGGCAAAAAAAAATGTGTTGGAGGAAACTGAGGCACAGGAGGAATCAGAGGGATTTGTGAGCCAGGATTTGGGCTCTCCAGACAGACAGGACTTCTGGGATTTACCAGGAATTTACTTACACAGCAAAACTGTGCCTGTCTCTGCAGGGCTGGGATTAAAACCTGCTGTTTAGGAGAGAGAAACTCATCTAAGGTGACAACACAAGTTTCTAAATTTCTGTTTGACTCCAACTTCCAAATAGGAAATGCTGGAGAACCTCACGTGTAACAGAGTGACCCTGTGCAGTCAGAAACAGCAGCAGAAAATATCCAAGCACCATCTCCTAGGAATTATTTGTCCATGTTACCTCTGCAGAAGGGCAGGGATGGAACAAAGCCTAAAGATCAGCTAAAACGCTCATGAAAGCACCACCAACACCCAGGAGAGCTCAACCCCGGGCTGTTTTTGGGATAATATCTGTTCAGCAGAGGGGGAAAAGCTCAGCTGGCAGAGATTCTGCCTGGTTGCTCTCTGATCCCATCCCACAGCTCCAGGGATGGGTCATTCTCACTTACAGCCTTTTAAATTGTTTTGCTAAATGTCAGCTGGGGCCAGGCTGGGAAATGTGGGGCACATTTCCCATCAAAGTGTCCCCAGAGTTGGGCAGGGCAGGAATTCATCCAACACTGAGGGGTTGGGGACAGGACAGCTCTGAAATTCCTGATGGATCCCTCCAGGCCCTTCTGCAGACCCAGCACTCCCCTTCCCACTGCCCTCTTCAGCCAGAATTCCTGGGAGATGCTCAGGAAGCAGCAGGAGCAGTTTTGCCCCATGGGTAACTTCCTTGAGAGCAATTTTCTGATTGAAAAAAAAAAAGAAAAAATGAATTATCTATATTCTCAGAATTATTTCATGAGGCACCTGTTAACCAGTTATGGCCAGGCTCTTGTCTCCCTCCTAACGAGCAGATTTTTTAGGAAAATACCAAATCACCAGAGATAAATTCCCTGTGATTTCCCTGAAGAGGGAGCAGGTGCTGATCTAGCAGCAGACATCCCACTGAACCAGAGAATTCCCATCCAGTCAGGAATTTGCATAGGATAACTGGGAGTACTGGTGGGTAACAGCAAGAAAATTTGTTTCTGAAAGGACAATTAAAAGGCCTCAAATGTTGTCTCAGTGGGCGAGAGCCTCATCTATCCTGCAGCAGAGCTGATTTGAGCGACGTGAGCAGCATTGAGCTGTGCTCTGTAATTATGGGCAAACTGAATTTATAACTGCATTTGTTTGCCAGCTCCCTGCACATCAGTTCAGAGCTAAATAACGGGCAGTTATTGTTGATATTACTGGTATTGACCTCCCTCAGCTGCTCCTTCCATGGCTCCACGGGGTCCCTTCCAGCTCAGGATATTCCAAATTCTCTGAGCTTGGTTCAGTTCCATCCCTGGAAGGGCCTGGCTCCAGATTCCCCCTCCAGCCAAAGGCACAGCCCACAGGTGATGCAGGTTTGTGCAGAGGGAGCAGGGAATTGAGAAGTCCCAGAGGAGCTGGAGTGATGTTCCTCAGGCTGCTGTAACCCAGTTTTATGGACACATGTCTCAGACAATCCGGGGAGGAATCCATAAAATGCCGAGTTCAGCTTCACTGACACATCACACCAGGCACAGAGGGGAATAAACAACTCAGAGTAAGCTCCTTTATGATCCTACAGACTCTCCCCTTCCTTTTCAATTACTTTTTCTCTTCTAAAAGACATAACTACAGGTTTTGTTTAGTGTTTTTTGGGGTTTTTTCTTTGCTTCTGAGGGATTTTCCATTCTTTAACTTATTTATAATTAAAAGGTGTGAAATGCCAAGAGATTATTTGCTCTTTCACGAGGGATTTAAAGAACCATCACAATAAATCAATGAAAGGTTCGCTATAAAGGGAGGGAGAGATGGATACTGTCAATATGAAACAGCAGTGAACTGTAAAAATAAGAATAAGGGTGCTGAGCTGTTTGTCAAACATGTGACAGCATTGACAGGAAAGGCAAGAAATTCTATTTAGAATCATAAATAGCTTTGGTTGGAAGGGAACTTAAAGCCCATCCAGTGCCATGGGCAGGGACAGCTTCCACTGTCCCAGGCTGCTCCAAACCCCCCTGTCCAACCTGGCCTGGGACACTTCCAGGGATGGAACAGCCCCAGCTGCTCTGGGCACCCTGTGCCAGGACCTCCCCACCTCACAGGGAACAATTCCTTTGGTGTATAATCTCAATTTCCCTCTTCCAGCTGCTCTCCAGGCTCCCTTGGAGCACAGGTTCTCTCTCTCACCAGAAATCACAGAAATTGCCTCCCCTATTCCCTTCAAACCAGGCAGCAGCCAGAATTCCTGCTTTTCCCAGCAGTAGTTCCCAAGAGCAGGATGAGGGCAGTGGTTCACTGCCTTCACACACCCCTGATTTCCTTCAGCTCTGATGAAATTTCCCAAGATCCCAGGAATTACAGGAAGACAAGCCCTGCACAGGGACTGCACTGGGACAGGAGGGTTTGGGGCTTTGGGTGCAGCCTGTTGGGCTTGTTCCAGATCCATCAGTGCTCAGAGAAGCTGGGAAATCCAAGCACTGGACAGCCAGACTGATGCCTGAAGTTTGAGCTTTTATATTTTTCAGACTCTGGGCTGTTTTGGTGAGTAGTTTTAGGTTTCATATTCAGTGTTACTGAGCTCTCTTCACACAGCAGGCACACAAAACAATTCCTGCTCCAGTTTGATACCAAGGACAACTTTCAGGCCAAGAACAAAGCCAAGGGTGAAGGCAGAAGGCAAACCAAGGAGGATGGAGCTCCCTAAGCTGGAGCTGGAATTGCACAATGAACTGCAAGGTGCTGCTGGAGCAGAACTTCTCCAAGTGTGAGCCCTGGTGGCCGGGTGTCCATTCTGTGCCCATTTTGGGCTCCCCTTGGGTGTGTCCCAGCCGGGCTCTGGTGCTGCCCAGGTGTGCCCAGGGAGGCCTTGGAATAAATCCCCAATTTATCCTTCTGCTCTGCCTGGGCTCTGCTCCAGCTCAGCTCCAGAAGGGATCACAGGGAGCAGGTTGCAGGAAATGCAGGAGCCAGCTCCCTGCACTGCTGTCCTGTGCAGAGGGATGGGTCTCTGGGAAGCATTTTGGGGAGTCCATCCTCCTCAGCAGGGCAGATTGAGGAGCAGAACCCACGTGCAGACACCACAGAGCCATCTCAGTGCCCCTGAGGAATCCAGAATTGACAGTGGAATAATTGACAGTGGAATTGGAATAATTGACAGTGGAATCCGACCTCGAATGGTCTCACAGGAGGATGAATGAGGAATAACACCCACGGCCTCAGGAGATTCCTTACAGCTGTATTTCTGCCAAAGGAGAACATCTCCACCAGCTCTGACAGCTCACAAATCACATTGCAGTAGATCTCACTGATCACAGCATCTGAAGATGTGAAAATTCACTCAGCGAGCACAGGAACCATTCACCAAAGAGCTTCACCACAGAATGGAGCCACAATTAACTCCTTCGTTAGCACTCCTGCATGATTTCCTCATCATTCCAATAAAAGTCAATTTTATTCCCTCGCTCCCTAAGTCAATCCAGAGGCTGCTGTGCTCCTTCCCTCAGATCTGCTGGCACAAAGGCAGTGAGGCTGGAAGTGCTCTAACAATTTATCACTTTGGAACTCTATGCAAATGAGCCCATTCATATGCACAGATCCAGTATTTAAATTATCCTCCCTGCCGTCTGCCACTTTGCACGGTGCATTTGAACAGGTACAGAGATTTACAGGGATTTTTTTTTTTCCCCCCAGGTTTCAGAGCTGTCCCTTCTCCTGTGACAGCAGCCCCACATCGGGCTCCTGGCATTTATCACCTTCCACGTCTGGATGCAGATGAGAAGTGAGAAGGACAGAGGTTCAGAGGCGTTTGCTGCTGTTAGAAAATGTTATTTTATGGCCACAGGGCCCTCCAGCCCCAAATCCTGGAGACCTTGGGGATGGCAAATTGCTTTATGCTGTCCCACAAACAACACTGAACCAGCCTCTGCCTGGAATCAAAGCTAGTGCAGGCAAAAGAAGAAAGAGAAGATTCAGCAAGAGATTTTATTCAAATTTTGTCTTTTCCAAGACCCATAAGGCAAATGTAAATCACTCCACACAAACTCACTCCATTCCTCCACAGTTTATCCCAGATTATTTTTCACAGTTCTTGACAGAAAGTGCCACACACTGCTTAAACCTGCAGGATCCAACAATAGCTCTGATGCTCTGCAGAATCTTTCATTTCATTCTTTACCCACAATTAGACTTCACACTAATTCCTGTAGCCCTCAATTATGAACAGTTTAACAACATACCTAAAAGAATTTGAGAGACATTTTATCTCCTGATGCAGCCCCTGAAAAAAAGGCCATAATTGCTTGTCATTCGAAGAAAATTAAAAATCATTTGGGGAACGATGTGAATGGAATTTGCAATTAATCTCAGGAATTTTTCCTCTCCAGGAGGAGCCCTGTGCATTGGAGGGCCCTTCTGCAGACACGTGAAGGGCAACGACTGCTCTGGGTGTGAATTTTACCACACCAAGGGCTCCTTACATGAAATTAGATGTTCACTTTTACCCTCAGATGACCTGGACCTAATCATGCTGCAATTCCCCCTCCCTTTAGTGGAAATGAAGCTGTCAGCTGCTTCTGGAAGCTGCAGCAGCCAATAAAAAGCAGGAATTAACAGGTGTGGGAGCCACTCAGCCCATCACCTCCCAGCTGCTGGAATCCTCCTGGATGCCTCAGGGCACTGAGCAGCGTTTCCCTGATGTCACCAGCACAAAACCAGGGCCAAATTAATTCATCCTGAAGCAGCTGGGTTTTCAGGCACATCCGGGGATGTTCTCTTATTAATTAAAAAAAGAAAACAACAATCAAAAAGTCCAGGTTTAGTGCCTGTCTACATTTCTTTTTCTTTTTAAAGCTTCAATTGAGAATAAACCTTTTTTTTTCTCCTTATGGAACATCTAGCCCTGTAATCCATAACACATTTTCCTATCAGAAGCCACCCAGAAATAACAAGCAAATAGATTGAGCTTCACAGGGAAATAGTTTTTCTAAGTGAAGTTTAAGTATTTTTGGTTTTTTTTTTTTTTTTAATACAAGCATTTGTGTTTTTAGTGATTTTAGCACAAGCTCAGGGCAAAACCAGCCAGAACATCTCACTTAATAATTACAGAAATTACTGACATGGCATAACTATCTTTCCATTCTCAGCCCCACCTGCCTGTGCACCACCTTCATTTACAAGTCATTAATTGCATCATCAACCCTTCCCCACGTGTCTTTGCTCCCTGAGCCCACCGAGTTCAATCCTTCCTCCTAAATGAGCCTGGATTTAATATTTTGGGGTTGCCTCATTTTTCAGTGTGTGTCTGAGCCTTATCTCCTGCCGACTGTCCAAACACTGCTCTGAAGAAAGAATTTTTCATTTCCTTTGGGTTTTTCTCGGCTGTTTGTCGCTATCTGAGTGCTCCACAACATTAATTAAACTGACAAGGTAAGGCAGCAAAATTATCTCCACTTCACACACAGGGGGCTGAGACAGAGAGTTCAAGTTAAAACTGAAAATAAACTCCACAAAAATACTGTGGTTGAGACAAACTCCAAAAGGCAGCGTTGCCTTTTGAGGAGATACCTGGACGAGCACAGATTTCAGGTGAAGGCAGAAAAAAACTGTCTGAGCACAGAAAAATTCCATTGGGTCTCTGAAGGCTTGGATTTACACGTGGAGTTTGGTTCAGAGCAGTCAAAACCAGCCACATGTGGAACATCCCATGCTGGGCTTCCCATGCAAACACACAGATGGAATTTGAAGTGAAGCAGCCCCAAAAAATCAGAAACAAAAGGTTTCAGTGCTGATAAAGAAGCAAACATCCCTCTCCAAGTTGAGGTAACCCAGGGATCCATTTAGCTCCTGTTACATCCCTGAGGAGGCCCCACTGCAGAGCTCCTGTGCTTTGCTGGGATCCCCACTCAGCTTTCCCATATTTTCCATCACCAGAAGAAAGGGGCTGCTGGAACCCTCCCGGCCCTGGGGCAGTCACCAGGATGGCAGAGATACCACCTGACTGACCCCTGAATGTTATTGGAGTCAGGAGAATGAATCCACAAACCCCAGAGGTTTCTGTCCCAAAAGGAGACAGAGCAGTCCTGGGACTTTATTCCAATAAAGGCAGAGCCCAGGGAGCATTCCCCTGGGGTCTCTCCAATGTTTGGAGGACTCAGCCTCCCTTTTATCCCAATTCCCCTCCCTTTTATCCCAATTCCCCTCCCTTTTATCCCAATTTCCAAACCCCATTGCCCTCTCTCTTTCCCCACTGGCTGAGAGACTTGAGAGCTCCAGACTTCCCTCAGATTCCCCTCTAATGCAGAACCCTCCCTTTCCATTTTTAATTCTGATGGAATTGATGGGTTCTCCCCATTGTTTCTTTCATCTTTCAATATCCAATTTCATTTCTCATCAAACCTACAGTTTGTTTGGAAAGGAAAAATCTTTTTTTTTCCATTCCCCCATCAGTGGAATCCTTCCCATATTCCCTTCATCTCACAGTGCTGGTTTTATCTCCCAGCAGCCCCACAGCTGGTTTGGAAACACAAATCCCTCATTCCTCTCATTGGTGAAAATTTTACGGGCAAATTGCAAATTTTCCAGAGTTTGAATCTTTACCCAGCATGGGCAAGAGCTGCTCCAAGAAGAACCTGGAGGAGTTTCCCAGTTCCTCAGTTTTCCTGGGGAAATGGAGCCAGCCATCCCTGCTGAGGTGGGGCTGCACTCCTTTCCAGCTGTGAACAGCCCCTGAGTGCCATCACAAATCCCCCAGCTCTGGCACCAGATGTGATTCTGTTCCTTCTTCAGGCACTGGGAGCCTGCTCACATCCAAATTCACAGGAACAAGTCAATCCCATGAGAATCACCCAAACAAGGGTTAAAAGGAGGTGTCTAGACAAGGAACAGATCATTCTGGATGCTCCAGTGCTCTCCTCTTGGCAAGGCAGAGCTTCGTCAGAGTCCCAGCATGTCAGACACTCCCCTAAAATACAGTCCTCAAGGTAATTTGTAGAGCTTCAAAGCCAATATTTTCAAAAACAAATGACAAATATAAAGACAAAATCATTGAAACCCTTGCAGAAAAGCAAGGGTTTAAGCTGCCAAAGAAATGCCATAACGTTTTCTCTGAAAATTATTCATAACCTTCCAATCAGTTCCAGAATCTTCTGCTTCTTTCCCTCCCTACAAACTGCTATTAAATGTAGCAAGGTAGTGATTGCAAGGCTTTGCCTCTGCTAAATCCCTTCCCAGCATGTCAAGTGTATCAATATTTGAACAGGCAATGGCAAATTCCACAGCCATACAGATATATTTATTAATTTCAATCATCCAGGCCAGGGAGGTGTGAATGAGGGCACTGTCATTTAGGGCTGTAATTAATCATCCTGGACACTTCCCTGTCAGGGCCCATAAATCAAGAAGCAAAGTGTTTCTCCTCCTGAGTGATACGGAACCAGCATTAACGGGGTGACAAAAATCTAATGCTGCCAGTGAGTGGGAGATATTTTATCTGCCTTTGACACGGGGCTGTTCCACATGGGTACCTCTCCACCTCAGAATTTATTTTCTGCCTGTAGAGCACACATTTTAAAAATATGAACAGAGCAGAACAACGAGGCTGAAGTACGAAGTTGCCAAATGCCAAGATAGAGAAAAGTTTCTGAAGGAAGGGGGGGGAAAAAGCCCTCACACATCAATGCAAGGCATAACAAACATGTGTTGGAAATAAGAAGGGATAAATCCCAGTTTGCACGGCAGTGCAAGGCAATTCCTGGATGGCACAACAGCTCTAAACCAGCCCCTGCTCAGCTCCACATCCAACAGCCACGGGGTCTTGAAGGAAAACACAAGGAAGAATGAGACTTAAAGTACTGACTAAAAAAAAAAGAAAAAAAAAAGAAAAAAGAAGAAAATATGAAGAACTAAATCTCCTTTTCAAAATAAAAATAAGCCTGAGTGCACAGGACATGCCCATGGTGAGGAGATTGCCAGGCTGGTGCTCCTCAGCTCATGGCAGAGGTCACTCTCCTTTCCTGCCATGGCATTGCCTGCTCATATTCCACACAAGAAATGTGAAATATGAACCATCAAGCCTTCAAATCTTTACTGCTTTAAGAGATTATTTTAAAGTGTAGCTACACAAAAGCATTTATTACCTTTAATATTTGCATGGAGCTGCTGAAAGCCACACCTGAAACAGCCAGGCTTGTGAGAGACCTGCATTTGAAAAGATCCAAGCCCTGCACTAACAGCTTGTCTGAAATGCATTCAAACACTTCAAATACTTTCTAAAAACCTCATTAGATTCTGGGAATAACAGCCAGTGTCATTTTATTTGACATTTCTTCCATCTCCAGCCACCCCACGTGCTCCTGGGATAACTCACAGCATCTCCTAGCAGTCATTCTGGCATTTTTCACAACACAAATTACCTGGGGGTTGCTCTGATCTCCAGGCAGGAGCTGGAGCATTTTTGGGGGTGTTGCTGGTACCTAAAGCACCTGAGAGGGATCTGGGGCAGCTGCCATGAGGAACATTGGACACAGAATTTTCTGGAAGGGTCAAGCTGAGCAGAGCCCAACTCTGAGATGATAAAACAGAGCCATGAACACACCTCATCACCTGGCACTAAACACAGTTCAAGGCTCCCCCCCGAGAGCTTTCAGCTCTAAATATTTGAGATCTCAGCACTTCAATTCTGCCAGTAACAATTCAGCCTGCAACTTCTCATCCCACTTATTTGCAGGCTACAAATTTTATAGCCAAAAATCAAACCTAAATATACCGATTGCAATCTACCACGGGAAAAGAAAGCATAAAATTTCTTATTTAATCACACAATTCTATCACCAATCTGCTGCAAAATAGATGCACAAGTGTATTACTGCCTGTGCTCTAAGTGCTAAGGTGGAATTCTGCCCACAGGCAATAACTATAAACCCAGGTCTGAGATAATCCAGTTGTAAAACACTAAGCATAAACCACATGCTTTTAGCCTCTGATGGAAGCATTCTTCTCCAAAACACAATTTACATTTAAATTGATATTGTAGGGAATCAAATACTCGAAATAAGTGTCAAGGTTTTCTTCTTCACCAAGTTGTTCCCTAATTGGATTCAAGTGTTTTGCCTAACCATTTCATAGTCTTATTTTGTTCTGGAAATTAAAAATAAAACCTTTCATTATTCATGATCCCTAACTTCTGGGAAGTGCCTCAGATTGCTTTTGTTAAGAAAATGAGAACAGGCTGTTTACATTTAACTGCTGGGACCCAGCAAACAAAAGGGAAGAAATTCCTCCCGATGCAGTAACAGCAGAGAGTTCTGATGGAAGCCAACAAAAACATCCCCATCCCAAATCCCTCTCCTGGCATTCCCACTGCTGGGGGGACAGAACACTCGGGCCCCTCTTCACTGGGAATGTGCTGCTGGAGTCAGAGACCTCCCTGCCTTTCCCTGGCTCTGCTTCTCCTCACACTGTCAGGAAAATGAATCACAAACTCCAGTGGTTTCTGTCCAAAAAGGAGCCAGAGCAGTCCTGGGACTTTATTCCAATAAAGGCAGAGCCCAGGGGGCATTCCCCTGGGGTCTCTCCAATGCTTGGAGGACTCAGCCTCCCTTTTAGCCCAATTCCCCTCCCTTTTAGCCCAATTTCCCTCTCTCTTTCCCCACTGGCTGAGGGACTGGAGAGCTTCAGACTTCCCTCAGATTCCCCTCGAATGGAGAACACTCCCTTTCCATTTTTAATTCTGATGGAATTGATGGGTTCTCCCCATTGTTTCTTTCATCTTTCAATAGCCAAGTTCATTTCTCAGCAAACTTACAGTTTTGTTTTGGAAAGCAAATCCCTTTTTTTTTTTTTTTTTTTTTCATTCCCAATCAGTGAAACCCTTCCCATTGTTCCCTTCTCTCTCAGTGCTGTTTTATCTCCCATCATACCACCAGCTGGTTTTGGACAACACAAATCCCTCTGTCTCTCAACACCACCCCCAAAGTTCAGGTGAATTGCCACGCAGACTCTGGGCTCCCTACATGGAGTAATAAGGCAGGTTAACTCCCTAGTCTGGGCTTTTAATCCCATTATCAGGGATTATTACAGCATCATTCATCTACATAACACAAAATTACATGGGGGAAGGGGGGAATATGCATTGTCTTTGCCAAGTAATAAAACTCTTTTCCTACAGGGGAAAAAGCCATCCTCAGACATTCTGCCATCTACATACAAACACATGCTTTTTTTTCACGAAGAAGAGAGGAGAACTTCTGACAATTAATTAAAAATCTAGAATATGAAGAATACCCATCGCAGGGTAAATCTTGGGGCTGCAGAGCGCACCGGGTGCCCATCACACTCTCATTTCGCTTGGGAAGACGAATCTATTCATGTTTTTCCCTTTCTGTAGCAAGTACAAAGCACAGCTGCTGCCATGGCTTGGTTGACACAATTGAATAACACATTAAAGTGGTAATAGAACCCCGTTATGAGTGATTCCCTACCACGTTTTGTGTTTTTTTTGTTCTAGGCGAAAAGCATTTAGAGAACCAGTTCAGTGAGAAACTTCTTCTGTACTTATGTCGAAAAACAACCACGGACAAAGATTTCACGCAGAAGCCAATCAGCTCCCCTGATTGGCTGCAAATTGATCGAGATAACAAAACCTCCACACAAAAAAAAAAAAAAAAAAAAAAAATTCCTTCATTTCTGTCCACAATAGGAATCACAACTTTACCCTCGCCAGGCTCAGCTGCAACTCCAAACTATTCAACAGCCAGATGTGCTTCACTCTCCCAGCAGTTATCTGGTCATTTTAATTTCAAAAATCTCCTCCTGCACCGCTTATTCGTATTCTGCTCCTCCAGGAGGCATTCAGGCTGCTGCTGAATTTCACGTCATCAGCTCTCAGTACAGCTAGAAGTGCTTCTAATTTGGGAAATATTTCAACCTGAGCCCTCAATCAGCCTGCACACGTCCATGTCCTCTCTTTCCTTAGGCCTTATACGCCGATTCAAGCTCGCATTTAGTCCACTTCATTAAAATCAAATTTGTCAGAAAACAATAGCTTGTGCATTGGATCGAGCTGTGTGGTGAATTTTTTTGTTTTGATTAGGTTTTGAGGGGTATTTGGGGTAGGATTAACAGCAAGAGAGAAGAGAAGTTTTGTGGGGATTTTGTTGTTCATTCAATTTAAGTGATAGTTCCATTGACCGGTTTTCATATTTTATTAGAGTAAAACAGAGTTGAAGTTATGTTTTTAAGGTTAATTTTTAAATTATTTCATTCTGAGATGTCCATTAATTTTTTACCTACAATTAATTATTTATGGTTTTATTGTGGCTCCGTCGTCACTGCAGCGGAAAACAACAGCAAGAATCAAGACAGATTGTTTATCTCTAATGATCATCACTTCATAGGGCTATTTCTTTTTACACCGATCTTTTGCTGTTTATAGTGGATTTTAATGCCATCTCAGACGTGCCCCCAAAAGGTGAAGGACACATCCCATCCCATACCCACACCCATGGAGCCCATCTCCAGGGTCCCCAGCTGGATGCACAAAAAGGGTCAAATTTAGCCCTCCCTAAAAATCACCAGACTTTACACAGCACTCATTCAGCCACTCCATGCCACAACACAAAGTTTCCTTCCAAAGTTCCAACATCTCCCAGAGACAAGGAACGCTAAAATAATAATTTCAAGAAAATTCAACAGACTGGCAAGCTCTAAATACACAGTTCCTACTAAAAGATGCAAATGTGAAAGGAACAAAGGAAATTCACTTTTATTGGCAACAGAAAATCTTTCCTTTAACCAAAGGCAATGCGGGTATAGTTCAGGTTTATTAAACACATTTTATACAAACGCTGTCACTTAGGAGACATATGTACTTTCAAGCTCAAATTCCCCCACCTACTAATTTCAATCAAGTGTGTAAAACGCCATCATAAAGAAGAAGTTTAAACCTCTTTCCGTTTCCTAGAGGAAAACAACTGAGACACACAGGCTGCTGTAGGCGATGCCGAGCATGTAAACCTCAGGTCTATAAAAATGGATTTTAGAGGGTACAGAAATTAAAACATTGACTAGTTCATCTGGGCTAAATATTCACCCTGCACTCACAGGTTGGCAGAAGAACCGAAAAAAAGTACCTTTGGAAGAAACTGGAGGAGGATCCTTGGTCCTAGAGGGAAGGAGCCAGACAAGGTCCCGTTCACAGTAGGTAATGGCGAGGAGGAAATTGGGAGCTTTAAATTCGTTCTGTCCTCCCTTTCCTCGGAGGGAACATCCCCTGGAGCCAACCAAGGCAAAGGGCAGCACCTGGGGATGACTGTGGGATGTCCCTGGTCATCATGCCGAGGCCAGGCAAGAGTTCTTCCACTGTGGGAATTATTAAAGTAAAGGATTTTGTGGGAAGATGTAAAAAAAGCCTCAGAAAAAGAACCGAGAAGTCCTTTCGAATTGAGGTAAGCTGCAAGGCTGGCTGAGAGAAAAATAAATTACATTTAGATCTAGAGAGCACGGAACAGAAAACTAGTTAGAGGTTTGCAGTACTTGGCCCCTCAACCCTTAGGACTGCAGAAATACGTATATAATACCCTACAGCAGTATATTAGATTTAATATAAATTTAATATGAAAGTGCTGTTTGTTGTACTCAGATGCTTACAAGCAGGCATTGGTTCTAAGCAGGTGTACTGTACTTTTTTTGTAGTTGACTAAAAGAACTTCTTTAAAGCTTTGCTTTTGTGCTATTGGCTTAAAGTTTTTAAATGTGCATGTAAACAAGGAAGTTTTTCGTCATCTGTGGAGGTGTGAGCTTCCTACTGTCTCATCGGGAATGAGATGTTGGATTTCAATCAAAATAGCTCGAGCTGCATCTCCCTTTACATCTTCCCCACTCCCGTTCGTGATGCCTCTCATAGAAAAAGTTATAGATTAAATTATAGAACAAAAAAATATATAACCCGAATGCATTCCCCACGTTTCCAGCTCCTCGAGGCTGCTTCGCTCACCCCTCATTAGCGTTAGATGACGCCTTGATCTAGGCGAGCCCTGCCCCGGGGGGCTGCTGCTCACTCAGTATCTCTTGTCATCCCAGGGAACAATCTCCTCCGTAACACGCGTGACAGCTGTCAAGGAGAAAATCAGAACATCGCGTCACCCGTGCCATTCTGGCGTTATTAACCTGACGAAATTTATCAAACTGGGCGTTGTGGTTGGAATTCCAGCCAGAGGAAAAGCGTCTGCAGTACTCCCCAGCCTCGCCTCTGATGTTCCGTTTGTTTGCAAAAGAATGAGTGATCTTATTTTATATCAAGAGTACCAGTTATCCTGTTTTATTTGAATTAGGAAGCTTTCTGCCGCTCATGGCATTGTTATAAGGTGCTTATGTGGGTGTACCTGCTGAGTCTCTCACTTACACAGAGTGAAGGAAGAGGGATTATGTGTTTCAAACGACAGTTGTGGGCTGTGGAGATAAAACCAGCACTGAGAGAGTGAAAGGGAACAATGGGAAGATATCGCCTGATTGAGGAATGGAAAAAAGGGATTTTTCCTTTCCAAGCAAACTGTAGTTTGCTAGAGAAATACATTGGATATTGAAAGATGAAAGACAACAATGGGGAGCACCCCATCATTCCATCAGAATTAAAATGAAAGGAGGGGTATCTCCCATTAGAGGGGAATCTGAGAGAATTCTGGAGCTCTCCAGTCCCTCAGCCATGGGGAAGAGAGTAGGCAATGGGGTTGGAATTGGCTAAAAGGGAGTTGAATTGGGCTAAAAGGGGCTGAGTCCCTCCAAACAATTGGGAGACCCCAAGGGGAATGCGCCTGGTCTCCGCACTTTATGGAATAAAGTCCCATGAAAGGAAATAAAGTCCCAGGACTGCTCTGTCTCCTTTTGGGACAGAAACCTCTGGGGTTTGTGGATTCATTCTCCTGACAGCTGTTAACATTTTTCCTTTGTGGATTCTCACGGGTTGGATTTTTTATTTTTTTCCCAGATGCAAACTGCCCTCTTCCAAGAACAGATTATTATGCAAACCAATTCTCATGGGAAGTCAATAAGCTAGCTGTTAATTCAGCTGGAATGGTTAGGCCTGGTTTTAAGTTCTTCTTTTTAGGAGGCGTTGCCTCTATGCAACATTGGAAATGCTGGAGCAAAATGTTCTGTTTCAGCTGCCTGGAAGTGAAATGAGTGCCACAAATGGGTAAAGATTTTCCGTGGTCAGGTGATACAGATTTATTTCCTTTAAAGTGGAAGCTCAGAACTCCTGGCATTATTCCTGTGGGAAGGGTAAAATCAGAGAGACCTCAGATACTACTGAATTACTCTGCAGTGGTTAAGATTTAACAAATGTGATTATGTGTCAGTCAAAGAAGAGGCCACTATTATAATAAAAATTATACAGCATGCAGGCATCACAAAAATTTTTATTCAATTTTATTGGAAATTACAGTCCCACCTTTCAAACATTGAAATGACAGATTTCTCTGCCAGCGCTGTCTTACAGACTGTTCAGAAACCTCTGCTGTTGTTCATCAACTTGTGCAAAATAATTGGCACTATAATTTTATACCTGTCAGAAATGCAATGTGTAGCATTGACTAATTGCTATTTTGTGTGCTCAGAAAGGTATAAAAATCAACGTAACCACAGCAGGAATCAACAAATCCTTTTGTGAAGCTGCAGAACACTAAACATAATTATGTTTACTACTGCCAGTCTTTGGGGGCACCAGATTTGCTTCTTTCACACATAATCTCATACCAACTTTGAGAGCAATCTTGTAAAGCACTTAAACCACCCTCCCACTGATGAGAGGCCTCAAAACCTGTCAGATTCTCCAGGAGTTTCTGGTTTGCATGACTCTGGAAGTAATGGAAGCTCTCTGAATCCCCACTGATTCACTTTTTACCTCTCCTGGCCTTTGTAATTTTGCTAAAATCAATGAACATCAAAGATCTGGAAAGCTTTTTTAGGTTTTGAATGTGTGTCTGTGGCATGGCTTGTGAGATGTAAAAATCCTGCAAAATGCTGCCTGTTCCCCGTGCCTCACATCAGAGAGCTTCCCCCATTGCCTGTGCGTGAAATAATGTTATTTCCTTCTTGCTGTGCCCCCTGCTCCCACTGAAACAAACAGCAAAACTTCTCCTCCAAAAGCCTTTTCCACGAGCACCACTTTTAGAAGAGCCTGGAAAGAACTTAATGAAGCTGGAAGTGCTGCCATCAAATTTCATGTCTGTGTGCTTCAGAAAACAATGCCTCTGTCCTCATTTTTACAGCAGGTTTGGGCAGAGTGTTCTCTTCTGTGCAAACAACCTTTCAGTCCTTCCAACAGGGGTTTATTGGCAGCTGCAGTGGATCCTTGCAGATGCAATAAAGGCAGATAAAAAAACAAAAAAAACCAAAAAAACCCCAGTTACAACCAAAATAAAAGGGTTTTAGCAACAGGTAACTGCAGAGAAAGGTTGTGCCAGCACCAATTTCCTCAGCTTGCAATAATAGATGTGCAATAAAACAAACGAGCAGAGGCTCTAATGAGCTGATGGCTGAGGAGAAGAAATGTTATGCGCAGTCTTAAATAAATTTTTGGAGTTTTAAATACAGTTGTTCATCCCTCCACAGGTTTCTGTAACATCACTTGGCCTGCAGGGGTTTGGGTTGGAAGGCAATAACCCAGAGGGTGGGGCCTCCCAAACCCACCAGCATCGAGTTTGTGTCCCCAAGTGCCACATCCACGTGGCTTTTAAATCCCTCCAGGGCTGGGAACTTGGATGCAAAGGCAGAAATAACACCAAATAAAATTGCTTTTGCCCAGACCCCCAGCAGCTGTGGCCCCACTTCTTAGCAAACATCACCAGCAGGAAAACACATCCTTCTGCTAAACCCCACCGTGATCTCCTCTCTTTGCATTTGCTGGCTTAATACGTTCAATTAATCCATAACATGACAGAGGCAGCATGAGAACAGACTTAAGGCTTAGCTTTAATCAGCATTAATGCAGTTAGGCTGGGTTTGGCAGAGCTGCCCTCTCCTAATTCTCCTCTTCCCAGATTACAGCCCTGGAAATTAATGATCTGTCACTGGACTTGCCTGGCTTCTAATGAAGTAGTTAGTCAAGTACAAGTAAAGTCTAGTGGAAGAAGCTGCCTCTTCCTGTTTGCAGTAAAGCCTTTCCCCCTCTTTGGCTAACAAATTAAATTAGTTGAGAGGAAAAATTTAATTATTCTCATGTGCCGTCTTCATATTTGTGATCAAAGAAGTGCCTCTCTGCGAGCTTTGTAGTCCCCTGCTCTGCTGAAATGGAAGAGAAACTTGGCTGAATATCAGGATAGATTTGGAATTACTTTCTCCAAGCCAAAAAAAAAAAAAAAAAAAAAAAAAAAAAAGTTTTATTTCTTCCATTTAAATAAAAAAGGTTGTTTTAGCAGTGTGAGAGCAGCACTGCTGTCATGTTTAAATGAGAGGAACGTAATTATATCTGCCTAATGTACTGTCCCTAAGCCAAACAGGGACAAACCCTTTCCTGCTTCTAAAAATAATTCTTGTTTGATGACAGAAAGACAAATTCTAAAAGAAGTTCTAAACTTCTCACCAGCTCTGATACCCTCCCACAAAATTCTAAAATGCAGGTGACTGGCCCTCCAGTGTAACATGGTTATATCAGAAAGTCAGAATTGTCTGAATTTGCTGTACTTAATATACTTTATTTATTGCACCTTAAAATACATTTTCCTTTCCTTCATAATAAAGCCAGGATTTTGCACTCTTTTGTGCCGTTTTCTTAGCAAGCTCTCATTAAAATAAAATAAATCAGCTTCAGTTTCTTGGCCTATAATCCCGTGGCAGTATTTCCCTTAAACCTGGTTTTCACTCATATCTCCTGAACAGTCCCTGAAATCTCACTCAGGACTTGGTCCCTGCTCTCTCAGGATGTGGAGATCTCTCTCTCTCAAATATTTCTGTGCTTTGAAGGGCTCAGGGTTTGATCCATTCTTAACTTCCCTGCGATTGAAATGGGAACTGCTGGGTTGTGCTGGAGCTCAGAGCATCCACAAATCAGCTTCTCCCTCCCGATCACTCCTGGGTGATAATACCAAAATATTATCCCAGATTATCCAGGAATCAGGAAGTTATTAGGCCAGAGTCCTGGGGTGATGCTGAGCTAAACTGACCCCCCTCAAATCTTTGAGACACCCCTCAAGCTTTCATGGCCACTCTTGTCCCAGAGCAGGTGATAAATTCAGCTTGGCTGATTTTGATAAAGAGTTTTTCAGTCAATAACAGGGCAGCGAATCTTCCCAGCCCGTCCATAGCTTCCAGGAAAAGCAGGGAACTGATCCTGGGGCTGCCAAGGTGCCACACAGGGATTAAATCAGGGTTTTAATCAGGGGGTTTGCCTCCTCCAGCCCCGCTGGCACAGGGAGGGATGACGGCCGTGCCTGGCAGGAGTTTGGGTGACAGCCAGCCAGGTGACAGGGAAGGTTCAGCAGAGTCCTGCAGAGCACAGAGCTCTCCCAGCCCCAAAGGCAGGATCACAGCTCCAAGCCTGGAAACAAAACCTCCAACATCCCCAGGGATCCCACCACAGCCCCCTCCTGCAACTTCCCAACTCCCATTAGGGTTAAACTTCTCCTGAATTATTGGGCTGTGCTCCACCGCCCTTGAAATCTACGGCGTTCCTCTGTCCCTGCCTGCTCCCAGTCAGATCATACATCAAATAAATCCCCAGGGACAATCCAAACCCCATCAACCTCAAAGAAGCTCTTTTTTTTTTTTTTTGCATCTGCAAGCTGGAGAAAGTTATGGAGTTCTGGGCACTTTCCCTTACTCTGCTGTTAATGATTTGTCTCTCTTTTTTTCCCCCAGAATTGATGCTCAGCTTGCCTCAACCCCTCTCTGCAGGAGATTCATTTGGCAGAGCACAACTAAAGTACAACACAGACACTTGGAGTGTCCTCTGCTGGAGCCTGAAATTGTATTTCTTTGCTTTCTTCGTTGTTTGTACTGGCAATGGAGAGGGTGGGCTGGGATTTGTGGGCTACTCATGTCACTGATAATCCCAACATCCCCCTCCGTGTGTCCTGACGATAATGAAAATAAACAGCAAATAGGGGTTTTCCCCTCCTAGTCCATTGGAAAGGAATTTTTCCTTAAACCATGGATATTACCACGCTATAAATGAGTTAACAAAGATCCTTTTGGTTCCTAATCTCACACCTGGATTTACCTGTGGAAAACTCCAAGGGGCACCTAAAGACTCCCAAGGGTGGCGGATGCACAGCAGCAGCAGCAGAGCTCTGAAGGTTGTGCTCAGAGCTCTGTGGCCAGTCAAACGCTGAGTTTTGGGCACTAAACTCTAAAATGAGCTCTTTCCTCCTGACCTGCAGCCTGGGCAGTGCTGCTGCTGGTTACACCTGTGGTGCTCAGCTCACCTGGAAATCAAAATCAAAGGCAGGGAGTGCAGAGCTGCCAAGTGCTGCTGCTTCCCCACCCCTCAGCACCTGCTGCAGAGCTTTCCTCATGTTGTGGCCATGCTGTGAATCAGGAATTTCCCCGTGGACCTTTTCCTACGGCATCAATCAGGGTGTTACCACAGTGCTTCCCATGCCTTCACTGCATTTATCTGCACCCCCACCCTGTGTGCTAAGGCAATGTTATTCCCCCTGCCAAAGCCCAGAATTCAGGATCAAAAATGCCCTCAAAGCTGCTGTGTCTGAGGTCTGAGCATATTTCCAGAGTATTTCTGCTTCTCTAGAGCCCCACAGGCAGAGTGCAGCAGGCAGGAGCTGGAGCTGAGGCAGGGAAGGTGGAGAGGACAGAAAGAAATGCAGACTCTCAGCACCTCCTTAGAGCCAACAGCAAAAATTACAGAGAGCAGTTCTAAATGAGCTTCCATTCCTCCAGTTCCTGGGGGAAACAAACAGTCCAAATCCATCTGTTTTCTAAAAACACCTCTCCCACCTTAAACAAACACCAGTTAATCCCAACAGCGCAGCAAACACTCGGTGTTTACACAGCAGCAGAAGTGAAGCAGTAGGGAAAAAATGGAATTTGTAATATTCTCCTCTATCTCCAGCAGCAAGAGCACAGCAGTGTATTTTTCAAAACTGCTTCTTTGTGAATATGCATGAAACACATGTAGTGGTGTGGAACAGGCTCTTCTTTCAATGGGCAACTCATTTTTCACAGACAAAAGGGGAAAAAAAGAGCATTATGAATTTTTTTAAGTAGCCACAGAGCCTGCTGCTTGTCTTTCAAATGCAGGCAGAGCACAGTGCCTAATAGGAAACTCTGAAATCCTAAAATTCTGAGAGCCTTAGGAAAGTTCACCAAATTCCAGAGTGGGTCAGGTTGGAAGGGACCATAGTGGGTCACCTTGTCCCATCTCCCTGCTTATCCCAGAGCACTGAGAATGGGACTGTTGTCCAGTGGCTCTGGAATATTCCCAGTGAGGAGGCTCCACAGCTTCCCTGGGCAGCCTGCTCAGGGCTCAGTCACTGCACAGGGAAGTTCTGCCTCCTGTCCAGGTGGGAATCCCCACACATCCATCACCTCCTGTCCATGGCTTGGCTCCCAAAAAGCCCCACAGCAATGCAGGAACCCAAGGAGTAATCCAGATGTGAGAACTACAGAAAATGCTGAGCTTCAGGAGTGTGGCTGCACTTCTCACACAATCACAGAATTCACAGAATTCTCACACAATCACAGAATTCACAGAATCCCCAGGTTGGAAGAGACCTCCAGAATCATGGAGTGCAACCCAGCCCCATCACCTCAACTAAACCCTGGCACCCAGTGCCACATCCAGGCTGGTTTTAAACACATCCAGGGATGGTGACTCCATCACCTCCCCAGGCAGAACATTCCTGTGCTTGATCACTCTTTCCATAAAAATCTGTTTCCTGAAATCCAACCTATATTTTCCTTGGTGCAGTTTAAGCCTGTGCACTCTGTTTGTGTCAGTGTTTCCTGCAGAGAGAGCCCAACCCCGCTGAGCACAGCCCCTGTCAGGGAGCTGCAGAGAGTGCTGAGCTCAGCCCGGAGTCTCCTTTGCTCCAGCCTGAGCACCCCCAGCTCCCTCAGCCCTTCCTCACAGGGTTTGTGTCCACAGCCCCTCTCCAGCCTCATTCCCTCCTCTGGATGTGCTCAAGGTTTCTTCCAGAACCTTCATCTTCACTCCACACTCCTGCTCCAGCCCATGTGCAGCAGGCTCTGGATCCCTCACTCCTGAGGAGTGGGAGCCAAACCAAAGCACTGGGAGAGAGAAACCAGCTCCAGTCACCCCTCCCAAACCCTGCTGGGTGCTCAGGAGGTCACAGTGTAGGTTGATGGAATTTATTGGATGATGCCATAGGGTTCCTTCAGCTCTGTGGTGTTTCTGACAGGGAAGTGCAGCTGCTCCAAGGTGTCCTAAACACTGCCCTGCACGAGCTGTCACCGTGTCCTCAGGTGAGTGACAGTGGCAGCACACTCTGGCTCCTCCAAGGATCTGCTCTATTAGCTGGAAGCATCAGCTGCTCTGTCCCAGGCTGGCTGTGGGGTGGGAGCCTTCCCTCTGTGATTTATAGCAGTCATTACAGCTAAAGCAAACACTTGCCTGGATACACACACAAAAAAAAATCCCATATCCATCGCACTTCAATTACCTCCTTTGCCTAAAGCCTCTTCCTTTCTGGCATTTTTCTTGCCCATTTTTAAGACTTCTCCATTTAGAATTCCACAAATTGCTTATTCCTTGTCCATTGTCATCCAGAACCAAACCTGGGGTTATCCTTTCTCTTGTTCCTGCTGCAGTAAAATATTGGCTTGGGGTTTTTTTGTAAATTAAAATAGAAGTCCACAATAAATTGCAGGTTACCATAACTCAGAAACTCAGCCCTAAAACCTATCGCCTCTCACAGTGCTGGACTCCACGAAACTTCCTCCTTCCCTGCCTTTGGGATTCCAAACCAAACCCAACCCCAAAGGCTCCCAAATCCTGACCCCTGAAGTCACATCCTGAAGTTTTCATGTCTTTTAAGCCTCAAACAAATCTTTCAGCTGTGCCACAGACCAGTTCCAACCATCCATAACTAACTGGGTTCCTTCAAAGTCCTCCCTCACCATCATCACCCCCTACTACAAGTAGGACAGCTCCCCAAAAGAGAAAGGTGGGGAATTTCTCCTTATCACAGGAATTTTGGAGAGCTTAAGAGAACAAACTACTGATTCTATGAGTGTACCAGCTGCTTTCCTGAAAGCTCTTTCATTTTGCCACATGCCTGATAGAGCACACCAAAATCAAACAAATAGGGCAGGAGTTTCAAGGACCGTGTTTTTAAACCCTTCTCATTTCCAGCAGGTCATTCAGCAGGAGCTTACACAGTAGAAAGGGCCTTAAATATTTACACTTCCCTTTCCTACACCGGAGTGCATGGCCCTGATTTTTAGCAGGAGTTGGAGTAATGAACAGTGGCTTTCCAAAAATCCACTCAGAAACTCTGGGAACAATTTAACGTTGTATTTTATCATATGAGGAGATGTTTAGGAGAATTTTAGACTCTATTTCATTTAAGCAGTGACTTCTGAGAGATGACAAAGCCCTCCTAAATCACAGAATCCCAGGATGGGTTGGGTTGGGAGGGACCTTCACGACATCTCGTCCCAAACCTCTGCCATGGGGGAAAATTTCCACACCTGCAGAATTCAAACCCTTTGGGATCTTGTATGGCCTCCCAAAAACCAGCAGAAAACAAAATACTAAAGCACAAAATTACAACCATTAGCCAAGCAAATAGAAATTTTTCAAAAGGGTATTTTGACATTGTTATTTAAACTTAATTATTCATTTGTTAAGGAAGATGTTCCGTCGCTTTGTATTTTGTAGGGAACAAATATTCCATGGTGGCTTCTGTTCCTCAGCTGGGGAAGTGACATGTGACAGTTGTAAAGATTAATTTGTGCTACGTGGCACCGCTGCTGGCTGCTCCTTGGGGAGAGGGATGCGGGGGGAAAACATCCTGAAACATTCCAGTAAATTAATTAACAGCGGAATGCTCAAATCTAATTAAGAAACCATCAGCTGGTTTGTACTGCGGCTTACACGAAGTGTATGAAGAGATCTCCCCATCAGTGAGTGGTGCCTGCAGGGTCACACCTGCAGTGTCCTCACATTTTGGGGATGGCCAGCCTCCTCTCAGCCCCTGCTGCTCCAGACTCAGGGGGACTGGGTGCAGGGAAAAGTGAGGATGAGGAGCAGCAAAAATAAACTTAATTCTTGCTGAGCTGGGGGGATAATTCTCAGGCTGAGATGACAACAAAGCTGTTTTCAGAGCACAGCCAGGCTTTTGGAGAGTTTTACACCAGAACTCCTGCTTTACACTGGAATCAGGAGCAGGGATGAAGTCCAGGGATGCACATTCCATCCAGGCACTGGAAGGGTTCAGGGGAACGGGCACCTGCTCTCCCCAGGCTCAACAAATCCACAAAAGCCTGTGCAAAGCCCCAGAAAAGACTTTCCTTGCCTCTCCTGCTTCCCTGAGCTGCTCTGCATCCCTCCCTGGGCTCTGGTGCTTCCCAGCCCACATTCCAGTCCTGCTCTCCCTGGATTATCCCGCTCCCTCCGCTGAACACAGACAGATTGTTGAGAATGGCCATTAAATTTCCGAAAATGCCTCTTTGCTATCAAAAATCTCTGCCTTAGCACCATGGACAAGACTTTAAAAAAACCTCCTCGGTAAATCTTAAATCTCATCAGAGCAGCCAGAAGTATTTACTGCCTCCGTTGGCAGCCTCAAACCTCCCAAGTCTTTCCAGTCTCATTCCCTTCTTTCCAAGCCCCGTAATTCCTCGTGTTCACATCCTCCCTCCCTGCTCCTGGGGCTGCGGGAGTATTTTGTATATTTTGTATATTTTAAAATACATTTTAGACCCCTTCTGCTCTAACCCTTAGACCTATCTGCAAGCAGAGAGGATTGTCTAATCCAAAGGGAATTACCTTCAACTGACCACACCTTTTTTTCCATTGTTTTCTAGTTGTTCAGTAACTAAAGCTTAGCATGTCAAAGCTTGCTTTCATTTTAATTTCACTTCTAGTTTCCATATTCTCAGGTGTCCAAACCCCAGCCTGGCCTTGGGCACTGCCAGGGATCCAGGGATAGTCACAGCTGCTCTGTGCCAGGGCCACCAACACAGCTGAGGTCATCTATAGATCCAAGGAAATATTAGCAGAGGAACTTTCTTCTACAAGGGACAGAAAAGCTGATTTGTGCCCTTAAGCAGCAATAATTGTGACGTCTAAGGCAGCCTTAAGGACGTATTCCAGTCACCAACTTTTTTTTCCAGCAAATAAACTGACAAAATGCTGCTGAATTGTGTTCGGATCAGTGCAGGTTCCACAGAAATGCACAAAATAAGCATCAAATTTAAAGCACATTGGAACTGGCCATGACCTTCAGCCGTGCCTGTACTGAACGGGACACTCAAACTGGCAGCTTGTGCTCAAGAAGGGCTCCAAACGTGAGTGTAAATACAGGGAAATGCCAATTCCCAACTCCACACCCCTGCTGGCAATGGATGAAGGGGCTTGAGGCACTCCTTGACACCCTACTTCAACTCCATGGCCTCTGTGGCAGCTGCAGGAATGTCTGTACACACGTGTGAACCACAGCAATTAAGGAAAGGAAATTTAAAAGTTGCTTTTTCACCATCAGAAGTCACGGTTAGTTAGGAACTGTTCATTTCACTTCAACAAGAAGTACATGGCTTTTAATTGAAATATTCCTGCCTAAGTGGTCAAATGCTAATATTTTAGTGATCTTTGCATATTTTCCTATTTCCTCTGCTCTTTTTCAAATCCACATTACCATCCATTGGGCCTCTGTTTTTTTCCTATTACTTCTCCTAAACACAAGCTACTCTGAAAGATCACCAGTAATTTGCATAAAATATAGAGCTGTTACTTTCCTTTTCTTAAAGGAAGCAGAATAATTGCAAGCTGCAACTACTGGAGCTGAAAATAACTCTCCAGACAGTTGCACATGCAGAATTAGATTAAAATGAGCTCATTTTTTTAAATGACCTGATAATTTGTGAGGGAAAAAAAAAATACCAAAAAAAACTATCAAGGTATTTTCATCAGTAGAAAATGTTACAGCTCTTAACCCAAGGAAGAGGTGCCTCCCTGCATGTAGATGAGGCCAATATGACCTAGAGAGGCCAAATTAACAGAAGCAGAGTTGAAATTACCATGTCACATGTGTCAGTGCAAAATGTCCCCAAAACTGGGGATTCTGTCACCAGCTGATGGAACTGGGCTGGGGGAATTGTCTGTCCATGGCCAATGTCCCAAACCAGCTGGGGCAGTTTTCTGATCTCCTCACAACCCATCCTCCCTCCAGCCACAGATCTGCTGCTGATGGGCCAGGGAATGGCACTGAGAAAATTCCATCAGCATTGGGAGATGCTGCAGCCAGGGCAGGAGCCAAACATTCCTACCTGGATCAAATCTGGGACTGGGAACACCAAACATTCCTCCCTGGATCCAGTCTGGGATTTGGGAACACCAAACATTCCTCCCTGGATCCAATCTGGG